>OZ026602.1:27330805-27418805 GCA_964020085.1 Micromussa lordhowensis | reverse complement strand
ATCTGAACCGTGACTGCATGTTAAGACGTCGGAATTCGGAGTTTCCTCCATCTCAGAAGCTTCGTGAGAACTCGATAAAAAGAAAAACAACTTGAACGGCCTGTTAAACTCGGGCCACCTTTATATGCGCTTTCTGATTGGGCAATCTCAGTCGTACGACGTCTCCTCAGCCAATCAGGAACAGGGCGGTAAATGAACTTGCCGCCCGCACACGGTCATTTATGCCCGCTGATTAGATGCTTTGATGAGGGCAGTTTGCTATTTGGCCGCGTATATCGATGATAATGAATGATTGTTACAGCCTTGGATCTAAAGGCAACGTTTTTCCAAGGCCCGTTTCATACGCCGCATTTCTAGATCTGTCTTGTCGAATTCAATTCAACGAATTAAATCCGACAGAAATTCGACGTCTGAATCGGCTGCCGCATTTCTGCCGCACGTTCGACTGGTCTTGTCGCCGCATTATCCGACAGAAATGCGACAACGATTCAAACGTCGCATTTCTGCCGTGTCGAATCTAATTCATACATTATGTTAATGTATTGAGCATGCGTAGACTGAGGCTAGCTATCACGGAGGCAATAAGAAAATTTGGTCCCCTCAAAAAAAAAGGGACGAGGCAGAAAAGTTGAATTAGTAACCTATGTTGCTGAAGACAATGCATCATACACTGTTGCATTGTCAGCCTCCTTCTTCGCCTTCCTTCAATAATTTTTTGCAAAATAAAAAGCCTCCGTTGAGTAGCTTGGTCCGCCATATTAGATAGTTACGTAACATTTTTCCGCTGACCGACATACACGGTAGTATCAATTCAACGAATTAAATTCGGCAGAAATTCAACGTCTGAATCAGCTGTCGCATCTCTGTCGCACTTATTTGAATTTAATTCGACACAGCAGAAATGCGACGTATAAACCGGGCCTTAAAATAAACGCAGGGTTGTGTGACAATTTAAGGCAATATAGCCATGATCAGATGGACGAAATTTTCTGCAGCTGTTTTGATAAAAGTCTATTGATATTCACATGGTGCTGATATGTAATATGTTATTTTTTTAATCGGGAATAGCGTAATCTACCAGTATATGGTAAAATGGTGAAACACGCATTTCATTCCACTTAAAAAGAAGGACACTGCAGTGTTCTAATATGCTAATCATGTATGAACATTTTCACCGAGAAATTGACTACGATGTCGTTTATCCGGAATATTTAAAGTGTATATGACAGATTTTTTTTAATTTGCTCGATAAAATCTCCGCAATGTTCTGATCAGTATGGAAAAAATTATTCGATAGCGATTTTTCTTCCCCGTGTTTTGATGGACCAAAAACGTGAAATTTCACTTCCGGTGGGGTACAAAACCGCGAAGCCGAAAACAGGAGACTGGGAATGATTGTGACGTCATTTCAGGACATCTAGTTTCGCATGAAACAGATTTCTCACTGTTTTCTTTATTTGTCCTAAGTAATTGCACCCAGAAATGGTACAAAAGAGCGTTGTTTATGGGTGTAGTAATACGAAAGATGAGAAAAGAGGTATCTCTATCCATCAGATACCATTTTTCGGCGATCAAAGACCAGAAGCCAAGAAAAGAAGGCGAAAGTGGATTGCTTTCGTAAATGCCACTCGGAAGAACTGGACAGCATCTAAACATTCGGTGATCTGTTCTGTTCATTTCACGCCAGCAGACTTCAGCCGTTTGTCTTGTAACGGTCAGAAATATCAGCTGCGTCTGAAAAGAGATGAAATTGGTGTCGTTTCTGTGCCGAGCGTGCACAACGTAAAGACACCGGAAGAAGAAACGAATAGAGACGTTCGCATGAAACGCCGTGAGGTACGTATCACCTTTGTTGATTATTAAAGCATAGTTAATAGAGGGGAATGGTTATGAAACCCGACAACGTTCTTTGTTGCATGTTTTTGTTCGCTTTTTGGGTCTTGACCGTGTACAAAACACAATAGTTGTTTACTCCTTACTGAGAAACTAACTAATAGCTGCTAATAGAAACGTGTTGGTTACATAACTCATGATCATGCATAGTGTATGAGCGCAAAACGGTGCTTCCTAACTTTTATGACTATGATTAAAGCTAGTACGAGATACACGGTATGCAAACAGTTCTTTCAAGCTTCTTGACCGCACGAAAAGGCGTAGTCTCTATAACATCTTATCTATTACCACGAATTATTATTAGTTTTGTGCTTGTGGCGTATTCTTTTCTCTCGCTTGAGTGTTTATATCGAGTAAACTAATGGTTCTGCAAACTTCTTTCATAACAATACCAGTAATTCAAGTCGACAAAAAACATTCCACTCTTTATGTTTTTGTTGTAGCTTGTGATGTTTCAGAGGTGAGAAATAGCGAACACTTACCAACTCGCGGTTTCAACGTTCCTGTCGAAGCGATTTTGCAACTCCTGGTTTCTCCTTTCATTCTGCTCAACTTCTCGGTTGTATTCTGCTAACCATTCATCGTCTGCAAGAGGCTAATCCATATAGGGTCCTTCTGGATCTGAAACGTAGAGCTCTTCATGATCTTCGTCAAACTCTGTTTCGCACATGTGTGCGCGAGATCCGATTGATTCTACGTCTGAATGTTCGATATTGCTGTCAAAACTCATTGTTGTCGTTTACAGTAGTTTAAATTCAAGCTGTCGCAAGTTTTGTTGGGCAGTTTTCATCCAAAAAGGTTGCGGAAAACTCCAACTACTCTCCACACACTGTCACACATACAAAGAAAACAGTGAGCAATCTGTTTCCCGCGAAACTAGATGTCCTGAAATGACGTCACAATCATTCCCAGTCTCCTGTTTTCGGTTTCGCGGTTTTGTACCCCACCGGAAGTGAAATTTCGCGTTTTTGGTCCATCAAAACACGGGGAAGAAAAAATCGCTATCGAATAATTTTTTTTCCATACTTATCAGAACATTGCGGAGATTTTATCGAGCAAATAAAAAAAAATCTGTCATATACACTTTAATATTGCCTGTCATCGAGAAGGATCATTGATGCAGAACCTTAATTATTGTGATCGCCTATTCGAGGTTATAATTCTGTGGAATTCAAGGTTCTTCAGATTTACATTATTGAGCAATAGAAATTACTTGATAATTTAGCAAATACTTGTTTCTCTCGAAAAGTAGTCAGTCCACTAGCGGAGCGAAACCGACAATAGGTCATCTGCTGGAGAGCATTCAATTCTTGATATTCTTAACTAATTCTGTGACACTGCTAATAGACCTGAGAGCTTGAATGGTCTTGAATGGCTCGGATGTACACCTTAGTAAAGTTGAGTTTACTTGTAAATTTTACCCTGAAGCTGACTCTGTCGGTGATTGACAGTTAGCTCGAAGAAGATTTTAATTCAAATTTGCTCGAGCAAGTTGCCAAGATCCGGTTTTAACTTTTCCCGTACATGAAGAACCGAAATGGTATCAGGTATGTGTCAGACAGGGAGAAAAACTGCCTTACGGTCGACAGTTTATCAACAGATCGAAAAATAAAAATAAAAAACGGCCAAACTAGGAATGAGTTTGAAAACTCAAATTTACGCGGCAGGACGAGTTTTTCGTTTTTAATTTTGAAACGCAGATTTCAGTCATCCCGTGTCGCGCTAATTTAATGTTAAGTCTACTATAGGGCAATATCAAGGAATAGTTTTTCCTTCCCATTGCCGAAATATGTTTACTTGATAGCGAAGAAATTAAAACCAGAACTTGTGCCAAACTCGCAGGCAACTCGAGAACTTGAATTGTAAGTTGCTTCTAGCAAGCTGTCAATCAATATTGGAAGACTACGTAGCAACATTGCAAGACTCTCATCCAGGGTCCATCCCGTTTGACTGTAGTAGCTATTGCAACAATTATAAGAAAGGGAAAGAAAGGGAAAATGTGCATCAAAAGACTGACAAAGGAGGCGTAAATGGTTTCATGTCGCTCTGAAATTGAGATTGGTTGATTTAAACTACAACTTTGAATGTGATTGGTTGATTTAAACTACAACTTTGAATGTGATTGGCTTATTGAATTGTCCGATAACAAACTGTCCGATAACTACTTGGCAAGTGAATTAGGGGAAAACCAATCACAATCGAGGAAATTGTAATTTTTATGATTATTACAGTTATAATTAAATAATAATTAAATATAAAAATTATCTTTACCCACATGGTTGTTCGCATGTAATAATTATATGTCGAGCGATTGATACGGCTAAACTTCGTCGCATGCAGTTATACGAAAATCATTCACCGAATAAGTGAAGCCCGCAGCCTGCTTGCAATTGTTGCCTACTACTTTAAAAATGTCCTTGGACAATGTAGTCTCAGACAAAGTTCCGTGAAGAAAGTCACGTACGATTTTTGCATGCAACAAAGATGTACCGTCTAAATAGACCCTCGGAAAACGTATGGACTAAGAATTACTGTCCGTACATAAACTACTGACGGTTTGTCCTTCGATTAAACGGTTTTCGCAGACTTTGTACAAAATGTTACAACACAACTTATATTCTGTCATATGGAATGATTTGGTCGCTCTTTTGTAATTCTAATTCTGGTTGCTAAATATCGGGTTCAAGTTGATCTAATATGAAGCAACGATTGTTGGAGGCCAAACATAATAACTCTCTGGGTGTTCTTCAATCTATTTGTTGTTATACTCGGTTGGTCGAGAGATTCTATCAAAGAGGATGCTGTCAACGTAGCGTACGAGAGAGGGTTAGTAAAGAAAGTACCCTTTGAAGTTATGAACATGACCCCTCAATAGTAACACCACTTTGGAGGCCATGCATCATTTCTCGATTGCATTTTTATTATGTCATTCTCAGTATCGTCGGCGGCGTAATCTATAATTTGTTAAAATTATAATTATTCTTATTCTGAATACAATTAACGTTCTCATTAGAACTTGCTATTTCAAGAAAAATGTATCTTCTACCCTATTTACCACTTCCACAGTATAAAAAGCTGATAAAATCAATTTGGATCCGCTAATATCGTTGCATCTTTTCAAGTCTTTGGCAGTTTAGAGTTTACAACATAGTTTGGTGTGTGTTGTGGACAATGACCTCTTCTTCTCTGTCGTCGTTGCTCAGCATGGCTCTGCCGTGATATAAGGTTTCCTAACGCTTTTCTAAATTCCTGCATTCGTATGGCGTATACAAGAGGGTTCACTATAGAATTGGCAAAATATAGCACAGCTATCACACAATGAATATCAAAGTTTGACGCACTGTGCCATTTTGCTACTATATCTGGCATGGAGTTCTGAATAGCCCAGGGTAGAAGGGTTAGAACTGAAACTCCAGCGACTATGAATAATGTTATTGATAGTTTCCTTTCTTTGTGAATTGAACCATGATGTTGTGAATGAGGACTACTTTGAACATTTACTATGATAATGATATAAGAGACTGCTAGGACAAGTAAAGTGACAGCACTAAATGATGCCCACGCGTACCCAAATGCTTCTTTTGATAAAATACCCATACCAATGGCCAGAGGGAGAGTTATTAACCAGCAAGCGATGATGATTTTAAAGTAAACCCATTTTGCGATCAGGCAATGCCGGAAGGGGTAAAGTGTTGCATGAAGCCGCTCTAGGGATATCAATGAAAGATTGATCTGGGAAGCTATTGGGAAGGTGAATTCAATGGAGCAAATAATAAATCCTTGCCAGGTGTTATCTTTGTAAACCGCATCTCTGTGGTACATGAACAGTGGCCCTGTCACGGCCCCCACCAGTAGATCAGCCACAGTCAGGTTCATTATAAGGTACGTGTTGTGCTTGCGAAGATGGCGTATTCTTGCAAAGGCGATAATTGTGATGGCATTGATAATCGATGTTACAAGAAACTCAGAGATTAGGACTGGAAACCAGTCAGCGTCTTTAGTAGTTTGGAAATCTTCACTTGCCATTTCTTTGAATGGAATGAATGGGACTCTTCTTGAAATTACTCCAGTCCAACTAAAGATATATAAACAAAAGCATATCTGACTATATTGCTTATTTTGAGGACTCGATCATGCCAATATTATGAATTCATGTCGATCCGCTGTCTTCAACTTTTTAAAGATAATCATGAGTTGCATTTATTACCCAAACATTATCAAGAGTGGACAATGATCTGATTCGAAATGAACTTTATGTACTCCCATCTTAAAGATGCATTTCGAAAGGATAGCATTAAAACTCAATAATGCGCAATGTTTGTGATAAAAAAAAGTAAAGCAAAAACTATATACCGAATGAATAATAGCTTATCACGAGAAATGAAGGAACAAACTTCATCAAATTGCATTGAAAATGCTGAGCGTCTCCTCCCAAATAACAAAGAAATTCTCTTCAATGTCCCAATTGATATTCCATTAAAATGAACAAAAGTGCTTAAAGAAAGAGCAGTCTCGCTGGCGCGACGGCCAAGCAGAAGGCCATACGCAGAATATAATATTTAATAAATAAACGACGCAAATTTTCTGCCACAGACGTAAAAGAAAAGAACGTTAGTTAACCAGTTCTAGAGTTAATGATTTTATAAAAATGTGATGTTCATCGAATATTGTTTTGTTTCAATATCATAAAATATTCCCTTGTTTGAAATATAGTGCTGATCATCTGTCATAGTCAAACCGACAAAACGGCCTTTAACGTGAACGCACATAAACTCTTGATATTCTTTAACCCTGATATGACTTTGGACTTAAAATACAACTCCATACTATTCGATTTTTATAGCTTTTTTTAACGCTGTCAAATAGTGCTTTACCTCGTGAGCACGAACAACATAAAAGTAGAGTTATTAGCTAGCACACCTTTGCGGACTGAAGGATGAGATGAATTTTTGTACGAATGCTGCTCCCCTTGATGAGTGGCTTAATAGTCTCCCTTCGATTCCAGTGCTTTTTTGTCAGTATTCTAGTTTTTCTGCCAGAATCTACCACTACATGACTAACTCAAGAAGAAGCGGCAGATGTCCTGAAGACGTTTTTGTCGACTACCCCAAGGAACAAAGACCTACCTTGGCTAAAAAATATTCAAAATTTTCTTTTTTGTTTCCCCTTTCTTGTTGGAAAAAAATTTCACTCACCTTTTGGCTTAAAACTCAGCTAACACAAATTTGCTTGGAAGTCAAGGTGAAGCTTCACGTTGGTAAATATCCGTCTGTTTCTCCGCTTTTGTTCTGGGCTCCAGACGAAATTCAGTTCACTGATTTGCATCAAATTTAACAATTTGTGAAATGTTAAACAGGAAAAAACAAAAAACAAAACAAATATCACCGAACATGTCAACTTTTAGTCTCTAAAATTAACTGACTTTATGCAAATTTCCTGGCTTGTTACGTGCAAATACTCCGATGGCGTTCTGCCATGAAACGATCAACGATGAACGCTATGGAAAGGAACAGTTGATAAAAATTATAAGCAGAAACCTCCTCATCCCAATCATTTTCCCTTGCTGTAGCACGGTGAAGTGGAATTGAGGGCATGCTACTTTTGAAAAATTGGCATTTATTGCGCCTAACGCTTACGGTCACCCCGTTCATGCTGCCACCTGATTATCACGGCCACTTTACTCTGATCTAAACAGAGGCTCAGTCAGTCATTTTCTTATTGAAGGACCCCTTTAATACCGCTACCCCGTTAATCCGGGCTATTCCATGCATAGTCCTCGCAAAGGGTAGTCGACTTGCCCGTGCACTGACCATCAACTGAACTGAAATTTTGGTTTCCTTTGGTCTTTGGATCTGAAAGCCATAGAAACCCTGGAAGTAAGCTTACTTAACAATTCTTCCATGAACCCACTTTGGATACGAGGAGCTTAGGGCCGGGTTTGTTATAATAACCTCCTTTCTAACAAGTTGGGGTAGAATAATAGTTTTATGGAATTCTTCAATCGTCGACTCGGGGACGTCGACATTTAAAGTTGATCTGGACGAAGTGATGGTATGAAAAGGCAGGAAAATTGCCGCGCGTTGTTCACTGTTTGAGTTAATGAGGCTTGGGAAAGCGAGCGAGACAGAGACACGAAATCACCTCCAAATCTGTTTACGTTCTGGGAAAGGGTGACAAACGACAAAGGGTTTTCGGGAAGACTCGAAGTAGTGGTATTGCTGTACATTTTCGCCTTGTTCAAGTCAAATGAAGCAAGAGTTTTTTGTTTACGCGGTCGCCATCATCAAGAGTACTGATTGTGTTACACAATCGCTCAGAATCAAATCGATTCCTCTAAATAATACCAAAAGAAAAAACCCAATCAAGATAACAATTTTTAGTGGAGAGCTAAGCTTAATTTTATAACAAAAACTTGTTTTAAGTAACTGAAGTGTAAAAACGAAGATCTATTGGTTTTGGGGTTTAATTCCCATTAATTTTTGTTGTTGCGGTTCAACGGTAATTATATTCTTATTCTACACACATGTTCTTATCCAATCTTGTTAAAACCGGTTCTTTGAGAAAGTGAGCTGTTATGCACAACGGTGGAATAAATTCAGTTTTTTCAGACAAGCTGTACATTTTGCATGGTTTCAAAATTGCTGAAAATTTATAAACGCTAAAAGTGATTCTACCGAGCAGGAAGTCCAAGTTTCTAACTGGGACAAATTTATTTCAAATGATCATTTGTATTTGAGGCTACTCTCTGTGTTACATGTTAAATCAAAGGCGTTAGCTTATGTATTTTTGATTTGCAGAGCCCCATTAAAATTGTCTTAATCTTTGTACCAGCCCTTGCTTCGTCCGCGTCTTTTCCAGTTGGACCTTACAACTGAGTTTTTGGTTGTGAACAAAGAGCTTCTTCTGTTCGGCTCTTCTCCGTCGTCGTTCCGTTGCTTGCCTTTGTCATGTTACTAGGCTTCCTAACGCTTTTCTAAATTCCTGAATTCGTATGGTGTATACAAGAGGATTCACCGCGGAATTGGCATCAGTATCACAGCTAGCATCTCATGGATATCAACGCTTGACACACTTTGCCGCCATTTGTCCTTTATATTGGATTCGTAAATAGCCCAGGGCAGAATGGTCAGAATGGAAAAATTGCCGTGACTATGAATAATGTTACCGATAGCTTTCTTTCCGCATGGATTGACCCACGATGTTGTGAATGAGGGCTGCCTTTAACATTTACAAAAATAATGATATAAGAGACTATGAAGACAAGGACGATGAGAGCACCAAATGATTCCCAGACGTACAGTCCTGCATCTGATCTATTCAAATATAAGCCAGTCATAAGAGAGCTTATAAGGACAGCTATAAGCCAGTTAGCGATGATGATTTTAAAGTAAATCCATTTACTAATTATGCAATGCCTGAAGAGAAAAAGTGTTGCATGTAGCCGCTCTAAGGATATCAAGGAAAGAGACACTTGGGAAGCTATTGGGAAGGTGAATTTTATAGCGCAGCTAATGAATCCTGACCATGTGAAGCCGTCCATGATGTGTTTTTCATGCTTGTGGAATAAGCACAAAGGTCCTGTCAAGGCACCCACCAGTAGATCGGCCACAGTCAGGTTTATTATAAGATATGTACTGCGCTTGCGTAGATGACGGATTCTTGCAAAGGCGGCGATCGTGATGCCATTGATCATCAATATCAGAAGAAATTAAGTGGTGTAGACTGGGAACCAGACAGAAACATCTTCAGTAGTCATTTCTTTCAACAAGATTCAACGTTCTTTCTGTAACGATGTGTTTGTTTATTGCGGCCAAGCTAAATTAGTGAATGAAATAATAAGTCGGTAGTCAATTCTTTGAGCGGATTTTACTATTATTCTTGAAATTATTCCAGTACAGCTAGGGATTAGATAGCAACAATTGTATTCAGTAGTTTAGAGGACTCTAACATGACAATTTAATGATTCATTTTAGCCCTGGGTACTTCATGGAGGGGCCTTGAATTTTCAAAAATTATCTTGAATCGCTTTTATTAGCATAATATTATTGTAATATTAAGAGTGGACAATGCTACGATTCCAAACGAACTTCAAAGTTTTACTTAGATCTAAGAGATGCATTTTGCAAAGTTAAAAAATCCAGTAATAATAGAATGCTGTGACAATTTTCAATTTTGCAGGTGATGTCAACTACAATTATACCTAATGCATAATGGCTTGTAACGGACAATGGAACAAAAAGGTTTTTCAAATTGTAAAAACGTTTCATCCAAAATAACAAAGATATTCCCCTTTAAACTGTTTGTTTTACCTTCTTAGAAATAAAATACTAGGAAAAATAGCCACTCGTCAGTGTTTAAAGAGGGGAATTGCAGTCAACTGACTCTTTGAAATATTCCGTTTCATCCAGAAAGTTCAACATGGCGCAGCAGTCACGCAGAAAGCCATATGCTGGATAAAATGCTTAAAATTCCCATCTGCTGTCGGTAGATAAAAAGATGAAAATTCGTAGTAAACATCCGTTCTATAAAGTGTAGTCTTCTTCGAATGTTGCTTCAGAAAAGAGCTGCACCGAATAAATATTTCCTTCGCTTGGAGTATGGCTTCAGTCATCTAGCATAGTATCTCGATTCCCAACGGGAATTTAAAAATACTACTTAATGAACTACCGGATGAATTTTATTATCGATGGCTTCCTTTTAATTCCCTCGTCATTTTATGTGCTAAATTTCTAGTATTTTAGGTTTTTGGCAATAATCTACCACAACACTTAGTTACTCACGGAGAAGAGACAGATGTGTGGAATAGTATTAAGTTTCATCATTGTAAATTACCTTTACGAACAGAGGCTTTTATTAGTTAAGGAAATTTTAAGGATTTATATAAGTATTGATTGATATAAGTATTTCACTTACCTATTAACTTGGAAGATTTCAATAGAATTTGAGGTAAAACTTCCCACTTTTATGTCTTCTGCTGTTTTTCCTCTTTGTTCAGGGCCAGATGACATTTAGTTGATTTGCATCAAATTCGTATTTGTTTACGGTCTGTTAAATAGTGAATTACTTAGACATAAACTGGAATTTTATGCAAAATTTACAGTTAGAGAATCGACGGCAAATGGTACAAAACAACAAATGATGACGTCATGAGATAGACTGGTTGTCAAAGGTCATCAGCGGAAAATGCCTTATCGCCAATCGTGTTTCCCACGTTTGAATGGTACAGTAGAGGCCTGTTGCGCTTAAATTACAATCAAACTTCAACTTAAGGTTTTTTAAGTCTCGTTTAATTTTCAATTCTACCTCACCAATCGATACTACGGGATTTCTTTGACGCGAGATGTTTAAAGCACTGTCCGGGAGCCAATCAAAATAAAAATTTACAGGACAGGTACAACTGAAACTGAAAAGTCCTTTAATATGACAAGGAACTATAAAACTAGAATTATGATATTGCAAATATCCTTCAACAATAGGTTGTAGCTGTAAAATAAACAGTGTAATAAGCCGGAACAGTTCCAAACCAGGACAATAACGTTCGATATGCATTGGCAGCACTACTGACTAGGCTCAAACTAAATTCACAAGGCTTATGAAAAGGTTTGTCGTAAAATCGTCGGAAGGTAAAATCACTAGACCAGCCTGCAGTCTTCAGAATAGTTTCCAGCGAGACAAAGGAGTTAACTTTGCTGGTGGAGGCAGTACGGGTGTTTTGTGGAGTAAAACTGCTCATGTCCGCACCTGCTTGCTGTAGTGTGGTCTTGACCCATCGTGAAATAGTAGACCTGCTCACAACTCTGTGTGGTCTGGAAAAACTGATGAATAGCGTAGACTGTTCCCCTCTAAGGGGTTTTGTTCTCTTGATGCATTCAACCATAGTAGTAACCATACATAAGTCAGGGTCCTCTGGAAATGTTGCAAATTCAATTTCAGCTTGGTGTCGACCAGGTCTTAGTTGTGTAGTAAGAGACATATTACCTAAACTCAATAAATGGATTGTCTGAGAACGTTGAGCACTTAAGGTGGCCGAACACAGTTTTCGCACGTGCTTTTGCTGATGCAATATTTAACACGCGCACAAGGATTTCACATGCCGTCAGTAGAGCGATCATTTTATTTACTCAACACCCGCACTATCTGTGTTAATTTTCTCTATAATTGAACGCAGTGTATTGATGGCTTTAGTCTTTTATTACAAAGATATGTTAGAAAAGGTAACGATGCAAAGAACCCAGCAATTTTCAGGTTTTGTTTGTTACCGAAATTACAAAGATATGCTAGAAAAGGTAACGATGCAAAGAACCCAGCAATTTTCAGGTTTTGTTTGTTACCGAGCAGAACCCAGTAAAATACAACGCATGCGCATTTGCTCGAAAAATTGAGACCGATTGCTTTAGCAGAAACATGCCGATTTTTAACGATCCAATCGTTAGAATTTCAAGAAATTTGGCAGAAAAATAGATCAGAGGCCACGTGATTGATCTATCAAAACAATCTGAATTTTGACGTAGGGGATGTTTAATAATACAGAAAACGATTAACGGCGAATTACGAAATCGCCTATGTCAAAATTTTATTAGAACCGTGTTGACAGAAGGGATTTAATATCAATTCCTAGAGTGCCAAATATAAAAATAATCTAACGACTGGATCCTTTTTAAATAAACAAAAACCATTATTTAAGCCTTTGTTTTTAACCAGCCCCATTGCCATGGCAACAGCACACACCATAGACAAAATGTGAGAATAAATACTTCTGTAATCAACCTTGACTCTTGCAAAAAATGGGCGCCAAAGCGTAAATAGTTTAAAAGTTATGGTGAATTAGACATAGGCACTTGAAAACTGTGTTCGGCCACCTTAATAAAGCTGTCATAGTGACCATTTTGAATGTCAAGTTCTCAAGTGACAAATCCTTCACAGGAGATAGCGATTCAATGTAATTAAGAGGAATAGTAGTATCCCATGTAACCACGTTCCTAGGTAAGGCTGGGCGTTTCTCAAAACACACCCTTCACAAATCTGATAATCAAGGGGTGTTGACCTATGGGTGATCCTGAATCAGTATAGACAATACAAGATAAATGAATGAATGACACTTTATTTCAATACGGTGCATAATTACAGTCAAGACTGTAGTCTCCCTTAATTATGGCCCTATGAAACTAAGAGACAATTACAGACATTAAAAATACTAAAATGACAAAATACGAAGGTATTATAAAAATAGAGATCACATAAAACTTAAGATCACATTAATGAAAAACTAAAATATTCTGTCAGTTTTGTGTGAACTTGCGCATAATGCAGTCAAAGTAGTTACTTCTAAACTTCTTAAGATCAGTGGAATAAACAAATTCATTATCGCCAATAGTGTTCCACAATTGGAGAGCATTATAAAAGAACATTCGCTTCCTACATTTGGTACGTGGAATAGGAAGGCGATAAGGCATCCGAGATCTTGTATCATAAAACTTGCTGTATTTAAATGATAATAGTTTCTCAGAGAGGTAGTTAGGAGCACGTCCGTCCAAGATTTTTTTAAACAAACTTAGACGTCTTTCAATACAGATGTGATTAATAGGTAGCCATCCAAGTTTATAAAATAACAGTAAGGTTCTTGCCTGGAAGGGAGCATCGAGGATAAGACGAGCACATCGTTTTTGAACTTTAAAAATGTCATCCAAGAGACCTGCATTACAGCTTGCCCAAACTGATACACAATACTCAAGAATGGGTTTGATATTAGCATTGAATAAAATTATACGATATTTAATCGGCAAGAATTTTTTAATGCGGGCCAGAACAGCAACTCGCTTTAAAAGTTTCTTCCTCAGATTTGTTACATGGGTTGACCAAGAAAGGGTGGGATCAATATCCAGACCTAGAAGACGTTCCTCTTGAGCTTGCTCAAGTTTCCTATCATCTAAGAATAGTGTTACTGCACATTCTTCACAGCGGGACATAAAGCTGACCTGGCTGTGTTAATTGAACTATAACCCAGACCATTGTTAAAAAGAGAAGTCAAAAATTCCCACAATGGATGTGCTGTGGTCACGTTTCCCTTGACTCGAAAAAGCCAACCATTGTCTGATGTATGGTCCATATAAGTCCAAATAAAACAGGACAATCGGTTAACATCTGTCCCAACTTGGAAACCATAATTGAGTTGTCCACAATAGGGCGATTAAAATGCCATTTTCTTTGTCTTGTTCAACTTTTGCCAACACTTTTTCAATTAGACAAAAGGGTGGAAAAGCATAAAAATATTGATTCCAGGAAAGGTTAAAAGCATCTATAGCAAGAGTTCCTGGATCAGGTTTCCAGGCTACATAGGGGAGAATATGGAAATTGACTCTAGATGCAAATAGATCAATTTCTGGGCAAAAGCTGTTCCACTTTGTGGAATAGATTGGGGTTCAGTTGCCATTCTGTGTTATCATGATTTAACATGCTTTCAAGGTCTGTCACTCACTGTGTTTTTCACAGCTGGCTGGTGAGAAACGCTCAGCCAAATGTTTCGCTCTATCCACCCGTCCCACATGTGCCTGGTAATCAGATTACAACTTTTTTTGTCCATCCCATGTTATTTATGTAGCTTACAGCCGTAGTATTATCTGATGTCCTGTCTGGAGGTTTCAGAAAGGTGGATTATTGCATCAAAATCACCTGGTGCTTGTTTAAGGGAACTGATTTTTCATTGTCTTATGCTCTATAATACAATATGCCATGGTCAACAGCAGGAACTGAACGGCTCAGTAATTCTGAGTTTTGAGACTTTTTCTTCTGTTAATGCAATTCGCATGTCTACAGAATCTATAATGAAGCTAAAAAATGACAGAAACAATGTTGGGTGGAAAATAGATTTTGTGGGGCGTATAATTAACCTGGCGTTCAAGCCAGTAGAGACAGTATCCATAGCATTAGCTCTGCATCCGGCTACATTTGCTCCCGTGAGGAAGGAGTCATCAATGTATGTTGAGTTAAGGTGGCCTTTTTTCCTAAGAGATGAATAGATGGGCTTGGTTAACTTTGTAAATATGCGAGGTGCACTCCATAAGCCAGAAGGCAAGTATATTTCCAACGAAATTTCAGATAGTTTTGATATTCTTCCAAAACAGGAACAGAGTAGTAAGCATCTTTTCAGTCTATTGGCAGCCATGTAACAATCTTTGGTTACCAAAGTTAAAACCGATGTGAAAGTCTCCATTTTATAATGCTGTCTTCTAACCTTTTCATTCAGGTTTTTAAGGTTTAATATTAGTCTCTGCCCACCATCTTTTTCGGGGCGCAAGCAATCTGGTTCCCAGAGTTTTCGTTCCCCTTGACCAGTGGTCGGAAAACGAGAGTTCCAGGAGCAACCATTTTGAATAACAAAGGAAATAACCGAATTCTGCCCATCCAGTTTCACTGCGCGGTCTGCATCTATGGCGCATGCCTGAAATGGTTGCAACCAGAGCTCTCGTTTTCCCGACCGCTGGTCAAGGGGAACGAAGACTCTGGGAACGATGGGGCGCAAGAATTGTTGATATGTACTCCCCTTCGGAGTGTGTAGATTCAATAACAATGTTCTTTTCTTTCAAAGTCCTCTACTAGACAAGGCAAATTAGAATGGTCCCAATTAAGGGTACTCACATTTGTGGATACATCCCTTAGTGATTCGTCTCCTTTGCTTTGAGGTACTTGCCCTTGTGACTGACATTTTGTCTGTGAAACATTTGTTTGTGGAAACTCCTAAAGAATTCCTTCATTTATGCCCTTATGTACTCTTACCTTTAAGACTCTGGAAACCCAGTTTACTACTATGGGTATATTTGTGAAGATCATGCCCGCCCAAAGAGCAGTAAAGCTACAGGTGCCTGGGATGAGCAAAATTGTTAATATTCTGGGCTCATGTCAGGTCTTAAGCCCTGGCCAAACGGAGTCGCAAGTAGACGCAAGTTGAAAACTTGCGTCTACTTGCGATCCCGTTTGGCCAGGACTTGCGTGCACTTGCGTTGACTTGCGATGACTTGCGCTCACTTTGGTCGAGATCAAATTTGCACGCAAGTCAACGCAAGTTTTTCACCGTTTGGCCACCCAACCCAAGTCAACGCAAGATGAGAGACGTCAATTAACCTGTTATCCGCCATTTTGTTTGCTTTAATACGCGTGGTTACATTTTCGCCGCGCGGGACTGAACCCTTATTAGCCTTGAAATGTTTTTTTTTTTGCGACTTGCGGTAACTTGCGAGGAAACATGCGAGTTCGTTTGGCCCCCCAACGCAAGTCTCTACGCAAGTTCACCTTGCCGCTACTTGCGACTACTTGCGACTCCGTTTGACCAGGGCTTTAGAAGCTCCCTCCTTTTGAGGTACAGATCTTGTTAAACCCACGAAAGTAATTGCACCTAGCAGCTTTCGCAATTTTTCAGCTTTGCTGACAAAACAATATCAGCCAAACAAGCTAGTGACATGACTGCATTTTCCAAGTATTTCTGGGCTTTCTGCATTCTAATATCACGTGATTTAGAGGAAGCAGGTAGTTTTGCTCAGATTTCAGGGTAGATCTTCGGTACCTGAGAGTTACAATTTTTTGGCCTTGGATAATTTCCACTCAGCTGTTTGAACTTTTCTCCTGTAATTTTCTTAGAGACTGAGTCATTTACAATAGCATGTATTTTTAGTTTATGTCAGGAGTCCCATTTGCATCCTAAGTAAATCCTCCAGCGATTTCAGCCAGGAGGGCGTCTTCTTGCTCAGCAGTTCTGGTCGGTTTTCCCTTCGCCATTGCTTCGTCTCTCTGGCTTTTACTCTCGTGTCGAGGACTTTCTGCCAGCACTTGAGCGATGTTTTCTGATAAATCATCAGCTTCTAGGGATATTTTCGACTCAGACATTTCGTCTGCGTTATCCAAATTCCCGATTTCTTTTCCTCACTGGATATTTCCACCACTAATTGTGAGCTTAGCAACTTCTCACCTACTTCAAATCTTGAATTATCGAAGATTGCTCGCTCTGTTGTGCAGAAAACTAGCTGTCTTGATCCTTTACCTGCTACGTTACTTAAACAAAACATTTCGACCTGCTTTTACCATCTATTCAGTGTAAACGTGTCGCTGGTATCTGGTTTTCTACCTTCAGCCCTTAAAAACGCTGTCTTAACCCCTCTTCTCAAGAAACCGAAACCTCAAGCTTATCTTGACTCTTACCAACTTACAGAGCCGCTACAATCTGCCTACAAATCATTCCACAGCTGTGAAACCGCCCTTGTCCGTGTTCAAAGTGACATTTTGCTTGCTATCGATAATCGCCACTGTGTCATGCTCCTGCTACTAGATCTCTCCGCTGCATTTGACACTGTTGACCATGAAATACTGCTGAAAAGATTGAATTCGAAATTCGCAATATGTGGCACTGCCCTTGACTGGTTCCGCTCCTACCTTACTAACCGCACGCAAGTCGTCTTAATCGATGGGAAGAAGTCACAGTCTCGTGAGCTCAAGTGTGGAGTACCTCAAGGCTCCGTCCTTGGACCGATCCTCTACCTACTCTACACTGCTCCACTTGCCGACATTTTACGTTTCCATGACATGCAATTTCATTTATACGCTGATGACACTCAGTTGTACATTTCTTTTTTCCGTTAACGATGATCTGGAATTAACCAGTAGCATTGTTAAAATCGAGAATTGCTTATCCGATCTTGATAAGTGGATGTCCTTAAATAAGCTGAAGCTAAACAAAGACAAAACTGAACTTCTTTACCTTTATTCAAAGCATAACCCTCAACAGTCTTTACCTCCACTTCATTTTGGTTCTGATATAATTCAGTCGTCTTCATCTTCCAGAACTATAGGTGCCGTTTTCGATAGTACTATGTCAATGCTCCCTCATGTCAAATCCGTCTGTAAATCTGCCCTCTATCATCTTCGGAACATTTCCCGTATAAGGAAATTACTATCTACTAAAACCATTGAGACTCTAGTCCACGCCTTTGTAACCTCCAAGTTGGATCACTGTAACTCTCTTTTATACGGCGTCCCCAAATACGTTATTAAAAAGCTCCAATCAGTGCAGAATGCAGCGGGTCGACTTATTACAAGCTCTCGCAAATTTGACCACATCACCCGTATTATGTTCGAACTGCACTGGCTTCCAATTTCTGAGCGAATTAAAATCAAAATAATTCTGCTCACCCATAAAGCTCTTCACCAGCAGTCTCCTATCTACATTCAAGACCTGATATACTGCTATTCAACTTCAAGAACGCTCCGGTCATCCTCAACATTACGCCTGACTCCTGCATGTCAACTTTCATCTCAAGTCTCATGGCTTTAGAGCTTTTGCTGTGTCGGCCCCTGAACTGTGGAACAAACTACCTGATGACATTCGTTCTTGTGACAATTTAAATCTTTTTAAACGTAAACTTAAGACTCGTCTTTTTAAAATTTATTTTAATATGTATGAATTCTTTTCTTATCCATGACAAATGCCTTGATTTTAGACATCCGTTTTTATGAATATTTAAATCTTTGTTAACGTAAACTTAAGACCTACTTTTAACATTATTTTAATATCTACGATTTTCTTTTTCTATTTTTGTAAAGCGCTTAGAACAGGACTGGATAAACGCTATATAAGTAGTTTTATTATTATTATTATTATTATTATTATTATTATTATTATTATTATTATTATTATTTTTATTATCCGTCGTTTGAGTCACCCAGTGATACTGCTTCCTTAGGGAAGGTTAGACGTTCTCCCATAGACTTGGAGCGTGGTATTCAATTGTGATTGCCCGCTTGATTGTTGTTGGGCGAATGTTTGCATTGTTCCCAACAATTTTGCCATTTAGGCTCCGTTATTTCGGCCGAACTCTTTTGAGGCATACTTCTGAGACGAGTTTCCCTCATCCAGCGTATCTGTAGCAGAGTTTGTAGCTCGCTTGTGATCGTTTCCATCGTTGGTGGCTGTTTCGGCGGGAGCCACATCTTGGTTCTTCTTCAGCGTCTTCTTCGAAGTTGTTTTCGCTTGTAGTAGTAGTAGAAATTTTATTTCAGTGGCAGAGCCCTATAGCTGAGGTATTGATTGGTGAAGTAGAACTTGATATTTAATGCTAGGATTTTGTTCGCCTTTGACAGGACAAAGGCTGTTGGAATCATCAAAAAAATGGCCCTGCTGTGCATTTTTCGCAGCTCTATTGTGCTTAATCTGCTTAGCGTATTAATCAGCAACCATCATTGTCTTCATAGTAAATCACAACGACCCCCTCTCATCAACGAAAGACTAAATAACGGTTTCTTAGTATTACTTCAGTTTTTCGTTCCAAAGAAACCTACATACAAATTTTGTATTTGTATTTTTTTATGTTTATGTGTATTTTTAAGTATTTTTTCTGAATTTTTATCTTTCTGTTTTGTCTTTTTGTATCTTTTTTAGTATTATTTGATAATACTAAACATAGCATACTCGCTCGTAATTCCGAAATATTCCGACTCTTTACTTAGAGAGCGCTCTATCTGTTTTTTCTTTAAAGGTCTTGTTAAATTAAGCATGCTCCTTTCTAACCGAGCTTATTTTAAATACAAACAGCACCATGCTACGTGTAATTGGACCTTTGACCCTCCCTATTCCTGTAGAGCTACAACAGTAATAACAAACAAAAGTTCCTATAACAACAACAACAACAACAACAACATGAACTTTATTTAAACAGTTTTGTAAAAGGCCTTTGTAGCCCGCAGTTAGCACAGCTATTCTAGGCGGGCTACTTAAACTGACACAGTATAATTTATAAGCTCTCTCTCACACACACATACACACAGGAAAAAGACACAGGGTCAGTTGTCAAACAAGCTCGTTAAACCCCTTCCTTTAAAATCGTCCCGTGTTCTATCGTTTAGGTATTGTGGAAGTTATTTCGGTATTTTCATGGCTCAAATTTTACTCCTGCGTCTTCACCTGTAATCTTTTCTTTGTAATTGTGTCTTGGAAAAATTTCCACTCTTCGTGTCTGTTGTTCAGAGTTTACGGCATGGTATGAGGTTGTAAAGGATTCACTCTGGTGGGCTCCGTTCTTTTGCAAAGAAGGTTTCTTATGGCTTTTCTAAACTCTTGCATTCGTATGGCATACACAAGAGGATTCACAATGGAACTCGCGAAATAGATGACAACTACCGAATCAAGGATTTTAACCCTCGACACATAGAACAATTCTCTCTTTAGATCGATTGGCATGGAACTAAAAACAGCCCAGGGCAAAATGGTGAGAACAGAAACTCCAGTGACTATGAATAATGTTACTGATAGTTTCCTTTCTGTGTGAATTGAACCATGATGTTGTGAATGAGGACTGCTTTGAACATTTATAATGATAATGATATAAGAGACTGTGATGACAATTAGGGTAAGAACATTAAATGATGCCCATGCGTACGGAAATTTGTCTTGCGATAAAAAAGTCATGACAAAGGCGATAGAGAAAATTATAGGCCAGCTAACGACGATGATTTTAAAGTAAAGCCATTTCGTGATTAAGCAATGCCTGAAGGGAAAAAGTGTTGCATGTAGCCGCTCTAAGGAAATCAAGGAAAGATTGACCTGGGAAGCTATTGGAAAACTGACTTCAATAGTCCAAACAATAAGTCGTGTTAATGTGAAACCGTTGCTTTCTTCATCTTTGTGGTACACGAACAGTGGTCCCGTCACGGCACCCACCAGTAGATCTGCCACAGTCAGGTTTATTATGAGATACGTACTGCGCTTGCGTAGATGGTGAATTCTTGCAAAGGCGATGATAGTGATGACATTAATAATCGATATCACAAGAAATTCAACGAAGAAGACTGGAGACCAGTCAGGAGAACCTGGAAAAGTCATTTCTTCGAACGAAATTCAACTTTCTTTCTGCAATGGCGTTCTCGTATTTGTTTCTGTCCAGCTAAAGTGACTGAGAATAACAATAATAGCTATTAGTGGTTTCGAAGGCTCAAACATGACGTTTGTATAATTTGTTCTATAAATTCAGTTTTGGATTAGTTTGTGTTCGCCTAAAGGTTTGAGAATGAATGGTTGTTGTGGACATGGATTCCCATAACATAAACATATTTTCTTCTGATCAAAAAAGAAACCTGGTGCAAGGATAAACACGGTCAATAAAAAGCAGTGTTGTTTGGCAATCTGTTTATGCACGCGCATTCATGAACAGAGGACGACAGTTTGTGCAGCTGTTTTGATGAACATCACTTTATATTCAAATGGTGCGGATGAAGAATACCTTATTCCACATCGGGAACAACACCTTTTACCAATTTATGAAAACAAAATGGGTTGAGGGTGCATGTCGTTTCAATTAAAAGAAGGCAACCCCAGTGCTCTCATTTCTCGTTACGTTTGTCGTCATACAAAACGGACGCTTTTGCTTTAATGCGGAACTGTTTTGACGGTCGTTCATCCGGGGTGTATAATATAACCTGTCAGTGAGAAGGCTTTATGTAGGAAGCTTATTATTGTTGTTTTCTATTGCACAGGAAAACTTTTTCGACCAACAAACCCCTTTGTGTGGTATGATTCTGTTAAATTTAATGTTTTTAAGCTTCTATTTCGTTAACTGACAAGAAAAACACTTGACAATTCAGCGAATAATTGCTTCCCTCGACATGTAACTTATCCAGTGGAGGAGCAAAACTTGACAATAGGCCATCTGCAGGAGAAATTGTCAATTCTCGATATTCTTGATCCCCCGAATAGACTTAAGACATATATGATCTTGAATGGCTCAAATATACCAGAACAAAAGGTAAGTTAGCTTGAACTTTTGACAGGTGTTTTTGAATTACGGTGACTCAGAAGCATTACTTGAATTACTACAAAGGACCAGACTCATTGCCTTGAAACAGTTATGCCAACGTTCTATTAAGTATCACAATTCGTCGAGTATTCCCTCGTCATTTTCGTTGCTATATTTGGCAGCATTTAACTTTTACGACTATAATTTACAGCATCCCGGCCAACTTATTATCCAAAAAACGAAAAACGTTTGCAGAACTGGTCTTAGCAAGCCTTCTGATCCGTGTCCTTTCTCATACAAAGATACTAAAGTTTCCTGCTTCGCGAGGCATTTCTCTTACCTTGCTACGCAGCTTGTAAATTTTGCGCTGGCAATTTTACTTCTGTTCTTCGCCTGCCTCACAGAGAGGACATTCAGTTGCATCAACCAATGTACAGAATACGTCTTCACTTGAACTTTGAAAGTTTGATGTTCTGTTCGTCTAGTTCAATATAGATTTTCTACGCATACCTTGCTACGCAGCTTGTAAATCTTGCGCTGGCAATTTTACTTCTGTTCTTCGCCTGCCTCACAGAGAGGACATTCAGTTGCATCAACCAATGTACAGAATACGCATCGCGCAGAATGTCTAGACATCATTAATTATTCATAACCGGCAAAGTGGTAAATTTGAATGCGAACGCGCATTCAATAGGCTAGAATAAGAGAAGAAAAAGCCAAAATTGGCTAAGTGGGGTTGAAAAAAAAAGGTTTTCTGATTTCCTGAAGCTCTAACATAGAATTCGGCATACGGCTTTTGGAAGAATAATGATTAAACTACAATTTGAGCGTAAAGCAAGGGAGATTTAGGAAGTATAAGGAGTATCCCTTCGCAGTTGAAAAACTGCAAAATCGGACCATTTTTAGTATGAAGTCCGGTTTATTGAAGATTCAAACCGCCTTTCAAAGTTCGGCATACGGCAAATGGAAGATGGATCTCTTCTTAAACAAAATCCGTTTTAAGTTTGGTAATTAGTGAACGAGAACCAGTATCCCGCTCAGTTTTAAAACTGCCTGGTGAAGTCGCGTTCGAAAATGGCGCGTTCTAGGTAAGCAAGCTATTGTATCTAGCTCAGGACTGAATAACAATGGCTGTCAAAACTAACAATACCCATTCAAAACAACCATTTAAATGTAAATTAGTTCCTATTTGCCGCGAATTTTAAAACTGGTCCGAGTCATTCGCCCGTAACGCGCAATGAACATGGAGGAACAAAAACACGCCAGCGATCTGGAGCTCTTTTCAGAGCTCTTCGAAAACCCGATCCACCCTCTATTAATGCATATGGTTCCTCCTTTGAACAGTTTCAGTTCATGTTCCCTTGATTTTTCGATGTCTTCCATCTTTCCATCCATCGACCTCCTCGTTTTCTTCGAAAACAGAACACTGGTTACAAAATTGGTATTTTGCACTTCAAGCACTCGTATTTTGTGTTCATAAACACGAACAGCACATTTCCATCCTGCTCGAGCTCAAGTGCGATGTCTTCAATGCCTTTCTAAATCTTTCTAAATCTTGAAAGACATTGTCTTCGCACTGCGCATGCTCGTCAGGGGGGAAATAGTGTTTGGCAGATGGGGGAGTATGTATTTTTATGGCATTTGCCCAGTCTATCACATTTAAATAAATTATTTTGTAATTTGTATGATTTATGAATTGAGTTCCGCGCGTGTTTGGAGCGACGTTTGCCGGCACGCCGAGCCGCTGTCGCATTATCCGAGTTGGCAACTCGAACCTATGCTAGAGTCGAATCGATTAATTTGAGTCGAATTTAATTGCAGCAAACGTCGCATCATTCATGCGCCTATTTCAAAATAAATAGGTTCGATGAATTATATTCGAGTTGGATTCGACGTTTGCCCTAGGCCTAAGTTTTGTCTGAAGAGGATTTAAAAAGCAGAAGCATAAAGATGGCACCCGCGCTGTCTTGTATTTCGCGAACATGAGCGGCAAAAGCCGTCGATTGTTTTCAGTTTTTAAAAATAAGTGAATAACGAGCGACACTACAACAACGCAAATGTTTAATAAAGCGGTTTTATAGGCGGTTCATACTTAACGTCTGGTAAAAGCTGTCGATGGTTTTCAAAGTTTTTCAAATACGATCGGCCATCGACCGATCAACGAATTGTTTGGCTTCATTGCTATGCGATCATGCGAGCGCACTACTGACTCGCGCAAGCAAACAAACATGTTTAGACTCAATCGCTCTTAAACCGCGCATATGTTTAATAAAGAGGTTTTACGGGCGGTTCACACTCTACATGGTAAAGCCGTCGATAATTGTCAAAGTTTTTCAAATACGATCGGCCATCGACCGATCAACGAATTGTTTGGCTTCATTTGAACTTTGAAAGTTTGATGTTCTGTCTGTTCTGTTCGTCTAGTTCAATAAAGATTTTCTCAGTAACCAATAGAAATGTTGAAAAAGCCTCACACAGATCAATAATCTGTCATCTGCTGATTGACACGGGCAGCTTGTTTGGTTGTACATGCGAACACGAAGGCGGGTAATTTAGTTCAGCAAACATTGTCAGTTTTGCGCTTGAAGGCTTAAATGCGTTAAATATTGGATCAAATCTTATTTCTTCTGATTCTGCACTTTTTTTACGATTTAATGGCTACCACAAAGAATAATAAATAACCACAAATAACCCATAAGGACGATATGCAAAGGAGTCTAAACCCCATATCAAAAAAACAGACCGCCAAAAGGGAAGAAGAAAAGTTAAAAAAACCCTCACTTTCTCACATTAAATTATGAATTCAAGATATTTTCTAGCTTTTGTCTAAAAAGCTTTCAGATTGGATTCACAGCGAATGTCCAACGTATACAATTTTATGAAAAAATGAAAATTTTGAATGATCTCCTGAAAGACATCACTGATGGTCTACACTAATGTTAAATTTGAATCTTATGCAATACGTTATTGTTTCTCAACTTAACAGAGTCGGCGGGGATGTGCCATAGAACGATCATCCTTATGACGTCACCGAATGGAGCAAAGGCCGGAAAAAATGCTGCTTAAAAGAAAATGATCGATGGGTTAAACTCGTGTGATTTGGCCAATGTGATGTTACTGCATTATTAGCAGTGATGCGAAGCAGGGGCATTTGTATTTTCAACGGATGAAAAGAAAACGGACGTTTCTTTGACGGCAATTTGAATTATTTGTTTCAGTTGTTTGCTCGGCTCCACTAGCCTTTGTGCTATAAACACTGCCGAGGGTAAATAAAGGCTAAATTAAAATTAAAAATATTAAAATCAACAGATTGAAAGAAATAAGTAACAGAGACAGTTAAAGTGGCCAAACTGGGAATCTCGTTTCTAAACTTGCTCAGCAGGTTGTGTCTTAATCCATCACTTATTGGTTTTGAAAATCCGGCGATATTATTTCATTTCATAAGAGGAGAACTGAACACCGTAACTTGTGCCAAATTCACTCGGAACTTGGGAACTTGTATCGAAAATCACGGCAAACTGCTTCCAGCAAACCGTCTATCAATATGAAACATTGTCCCTAAACATTGCAGAGTTCCTAATTTCCCTATGAGAGAAAATAGAAGACGACGCCTGGGCATGTTCGCATGCGCTTGAAAAGCCAGCAGAAACGGACAGTTACTGGCATACGTACGTTTGCGGCAAATTTGCACGTGACGTCAGACGTCAAATTTTTTGTCGCATTGAAGAAAAGTTTGTTAATTTAAGAACTTAGGCGGCTAAAAGCAGCGATTTTTACACACGCAAAAGCAATATTAACATCAAAAACAGCACGTACAATTAAAATTGTTTGCATTTTTCAATATGATGTCATTTAGTTGATGATAATATTTAAACTCCCCAGACAACACTAACGTTTTTTACGGCAAAATCCATTTACTTCTTGCCAAGGGTATTGTAATTTTATGACCACTTTCTAGCGTGTTAAGTGTTGCAAAGCCCTATATGTCTAATTTTCTAGACAAGATAGATAAAAACAGCACAATACAGATGGCATATCTTCTACCCACTTTATTGATATTATTGATATTACTGCAGACTAGTCACTCAAAAAGTGCGAAGTTATATCGTTCGGTGACCCTCCTTGGGTCATCGGGCAGAAACTGACTCGTCCCCAGCCGTCTCTCAGTGTCTTACGCGGCGTGAGCGTGGGAGCGTGGGAGCATGGGGTGGTGATGAGGGGGTGGTGATGAGGGGGTGGGAGGGAGGGGGTTTATCAACCCCTACTTTATCACTTTCCCCCAGTAGATTCTCACTCGGAAACTAAGAGATAGCTGGGGACGAGTCAGGGACAGGAATACTTCACAATTAATGAAATTACAAAGCCATTTTTTTCTTAAACCCGTGCATAGCCTTGCTTTTTACAAGAAAATTGATTTTCTAACTTAAATCTGCTTGCGCCTTAGGAGGACTAGCACGTGATCGCTCACTGTTATTAGTGTCAATTGATAGGCTACAACTTTGCTACATGCCGAAAGCTTACGATAATACGACAAGAAATCTTTCGCCGTATAAATCAAGCATGCAACCGGCTTGGGTGTTGTTACATACCACACTAGAAGTGTTTAAAACCGCTAAGGAAACTGTCACCTAGGACAATAAGTTCAATAATGAAAGTCGCGTACATATAGTAGGTCTAAATCGAACCTTTGCAAACGTTAAGATATCCACCAATTTTACTGTCCATACATAAACAGTTTGTCAGTTGTGCTTCAGTTTTAAACGGCTTTCACAGACGTCACAACTCAACAGATCCTAGATGTTACAACACAACATATCTTAATGACATGGAATGACTTGGTAGCAGTTTTTTTAGTCCTAGCAGACTGCCTTCAATGAAGATGTTCAATTGTCTTCATCAAGCTTAACCAGAAGCCCATAAAGAATTATGGATCCACGTTCCTTAGTGGACCATTCAATTTCCTGATTGCTAAACTTCGGGTCGATCTCAGCTGTAACGCCGATTGTCTGAGGCCCAACTTGATAACTCTTTGGGTTGATACAAAGCTGCAGAACTGCCTTTGTGTTGAAAGTCTTGTTTGTTGACGGGTCTTGAAAACTACAAGATCACAGAAAAGCCATAATATACAAATGAAACCAGCCAAATCAGATTAGAATGAAAAAAGAGAGTTTTCTAAAACTAATAGGTGACAATTACTAGAGGTGACAATTACTAGAGGTGAAGGGGGAGTATAAATCCCATTTCCAAGCCTAAATTTTGCCCAAGTTTCATCCTCAGTTTATTTTTAGCCCAAATTCTAGTCTCACTCCCATTTTCTTGTTTATGATCCCCAGTGCTGGTGACTCAAATCCCAGTTCCTCTTAATCCCCTCTTAATAGATAGCCATGCTTTCGCACATTTTGCGAAATGTGTAACGAGAGAATGAAATCCAAATCATGAATTCTCAAAAAATGTGGAGGATAACATTAATAGAGCTATCACCTCCTGAAGGCCAGGTGATACTTCGAAATGAATTCAGCTTGTTACTGTTCACCCACCATTTCAACCGCAATAAGGTTTGGTTAATTAAGATGGAATGTCGGTCAAGTAGGACACTTAGTGCCCAGCCCTCGAATACCTAAAGTTTCAAAAATGTTTTGGTCAAATTTGAAACAACACAGTACCTTACAAAAATGGTCTCATCAGCTTCATTCCGAAGGCGCTACTGAACTGAAAAGTAGTCTAAATGCAAAAAGAGATGGAAACTGTGCGAGAAAACGTTCAGATACCTTTTGGGTTTTGCGTAGCAGTTGTGTCCAGAGTATCGGACACTCGGTGATACAAAGATCTGTTTTGTGTCAAATCCTTTTGGCTTTCTGTTATCATTGAAATGTCCTTCCTCCTCGCTTAACTTTCTTCCTCCGAGTGCGACATCACCTACACGTAGAATTAAACAGTTTTAAAATCAATGAATTATCTCACAAATGGGTTACATGCATTGGATACCACGCACCTATAATGATAAATTGCAAACGTCACCTTTATAACAGAATTTTTCAGAACTGAAAATTATTTATAATATATTATAAAATTATTTTGGTTTCGATATTGTGAAACCAAACGTTTATTTCTAAAGCCGAGTGTAATAAAGAAAAATAGTATTAGCAGAATTCTACTAGTATGCTAATGCAAATGGCGCAATCTGATTGGCTGAGCTATCATACAGTAGCGACTAGCTATATATTAGTGTGCAATTTCAAGCTCATGACCTAATTGCTAATTATCATGATCTGGACATAGTATATCCTCTAAATTATAATCAAAATTCTAAACGAAATGCCTGGGATAAGAAGATCTCCGCATTCCAAGATCGCGTTCACACTGTCCACTCTTGTGCCATGAAATGCCACATGCCATTTGTTGAACACGTCAAGGGCGGTAGCTCGATGATGTACCCTACAAATATATATAGAACACACAAAACGTGAACTTTTGTTAAAGTCCCGTTATACAAATGTTACTGAGTGTTGCGTCCTCTCACACATAAATGAGCGGAAAAATGAAGAAAGAAACCTGGAATAAGGACAATACATTACGTAACCGTCCACGTGCTTTAGTTTTCTTTGCCCTCCACGTCTGGCTTCTTTCACTTCATTTCATAGACACCGACGATTGCCAATCAGCCAACCAAACAAATTGGTAACTCCTTTAGAGTTTCTAGAAAGTGACAAGCCTTTTCCTAAAATTTTTAAGCATGAGATTTTCCATTCATGATGGAATAGAATCCCCGTCGGATGAAAAACAACACAACATTGTCCAGAAAGACAAAGGGAAAACCCTACCGGCAATTGAACAGTATGCAGTTGCGCTATATTTTGTACTTTGCCAAACCTTTAATTTACTAATGTCTTGTGGTAAATACCCATTCGTTCAACTAACTTGAGCCCAAACCGACACCATCCTATTGGAATTCCGTAGTCCTTTGCAGGTTTTCCCCGAGTGTAGTAAAGATTGTCCCCTCGGGCTGCGTGGCATTCCGTGCAGAAACATCTGTCAAATTTTGGGTCAAAGAAAATGTCTGAAAAAGCAAGCAAACAAAACAAAACAAAAACAAAGAATTTAACGCGGGATGGATACAACTAGACCGGCTATACATTTAGTTTCCAGTAATACGTTTGATTTATAAAAAATGAACCTAACGTTTCATATATACTTAAGAAAAGTACATGAAAGAAGAAATGACGTCTTTCCAAAGCATTGTTAACCTTTATATGTGTTAAACAGTACAGTCGTTAAATACCTGACAGCTGAAGTGATGACTTGAACCTGCGACATTTTTCCTGATACTCGCAACTCGTTCTCCGTTCTACGTTTGCTGCACCTGCGTAAGCAAAAAGAAAACTATTCTTATTTACAGGTCAAGGAACGAAAATCCAGAAAGTTTGTAGTTCCAGAATTGGAGGACTAGGAAGATGGTAAAGTCTTCTTATGCTGCACACCTTTGAAGCCTCACAAGAACAGATCAGGTTAAGCGTCCATCTTGTCCAAATCGGAGAACACTTTTATATTCACTTAATCTGGCAGGTGGACAACAGTCTCTATACTGACAAAATTCAATTATGGGATTGCGTGCAATAGAAAGACAAAGTGGATGGGCATTTTCCAGGATGTGAAGATGCTAGTGAATCGTTATAATGAACTCCCACGAGTTTATCAGGTCACCCAAACCACTCTTTGTATCAATTTGTACCCTTATTCCCTTGTGATGACCTGTTTAGGCACAAGGACAAGTACTCAACCAGAGAGGTTATCGTAAAACAACAATTTATTTCTAGCAAATCTATATACTCGAGCATGAGTAAAAGGGATCTGTACCTCGGGTAGTTCTGGTTTCTTTAAGCTCGAGGAGAACTCGTTTCGCTGACTCTTGAATTGCCTGGTTACCACTTTTACTTAAACGAGTCAGCTCTTCCACTGCGTTCGAAGTTTCCTTGATCTTTGCCTTTCCCTTAGAGGTCTTTGCAATAATCCACAGCGTGTTGGCAGCGCACTCTTTCTCAGTAGCATCGCCTTTGCCGATGAGTGATACGAGCAGTGGAACTACATCTCTATCCAACATAGCCTCCATGTTCTTCTCGTTGACTACCAAGTTAACCAAGCCGTCTGCGATTTCATGACACGACCATGTGGTACCGTCTGATCTGCCTAGTAGGTCAGTCTGACTCAGTGCATTGCGCAACATGCCAATAAGGTAGCTTATTACCTGAAACACAACAAAATGAAAAATCATGCGTTCGAAATGTGAATCATTCAAACAACATTTTTAGTGAACGGTTTTCCGTGTGTGCACTACCATTCTTTTGGGTCGTTACTACAAACGCATTAGGAGTGCGCATTATAACAAAGAAACAAAGGATCTTCAAATTCTAAACTGACACCACAAACATTACTCTTTGGATATTCGCTTTACAACAAAAGAAACACTACGGTTAGACCACTCCGAGTGCTGACCAAAACATTACACCCATTATACTTTGAGATGTCATCTCCAAAATCCCCAATGGCCCATTCCCTCTATGAAACGCTCCTGCAGGGAATCATGGTAGTTGTAATCATCAACACAGATATTCAGTCCAATCAATACAGCTACCATGATTCCCTGAAGGCACATCTCATAGAGGAAATTGGCCATTCTGATAGCTCCTGAGTTTTTAATCTTCGCCAGGTGAATACCACCCAACAACATCTCCTCATTCTAAAAGAAGCCAACTTCTGAGACAAATATTTGTTTGTAGGACTACCTTTTTAATTTCCTTTGGTGCCTTAATTAAAGTACTTACTCTGCTGTCGGCTTCCAGCAGCTTTTTCTCCTCCTCTGAACTGATGTAGGCAAGTGTCAATAAAGCCGGTACAACAATTTCCAAGTCATCGGCCTTGAGAAATGGAACAATCCTCTCCTTTGCTCGCAGGTCACAGAGAATCTGACGGTTTTCCGAAGCTTTAGAGCAGTTGTGAAGTATGTTGATAGCAGAAGACACCAGGAATTTCTTTCTCTGTTTTGAGAAAAAAAATGGATTGTGTGCTATCAACTACATGTGATCAAATCTTTATGTTTAAAGGACCAAGTAGGTAGAAGCATATTATGAACACCGAAAATCACTTCATTAGTTGAACGCGATTTGGACGTCATTACCTCGTTTTTGGAAGTGCTTGGGCCACACGTGTCCAGATCGTTCAACATAATCCTCAGCGACCCACTTCGTCCCAAGTCCCTGGCCATTTTTAAACTTGCATCCGCGTAGTTCCAGAACACACTGCGAACCACGTACATCCCCACCCAGCCATCTCGAGTCTCCATTCCGGTATCCATCAGACGACGAAGAAGCATGGTCAGGTGGTGTGGAGCACCGATCTCGGATAAGTGGTCACCGTACTTTTGTCGAAGCTTCCTGTCATCTGTCTCACCGTAAGGCTCTAAAATATCCTTGGCGACTTTTCCAGTTATGGACAAAATATCGTCGAAGGTGCCTTCCTTCAGGATGTTAATGGTGTTGTTCATGCGCACCATAACTGACACAGAATCGACCTCGTCCTGATTACTGCTCTGGGTTTCCGCTGTGCCACCTTAAAGACATGCCGAGTAACAGTTCAGAAGGTTAGCACTATTGTTCTTTTCACCTTATCTGTTATTGATAAATAATGTTATTCATAGAGGAAGCCACTTTAATCCTTCCTGGTTTTCATGCCGCCTGCATCCAGCTTAAAACGGAATTTGAAATGATGGTCTTTAACTAAGAAGGAAAACCGGAGAACCCTGAGAAAAAGGCTCGGAACAAGACGAGAACGACCAACAAACTCAATACACTTAGGAAACCAGGATGGAGTCGAATTAAGGCCACATTTTAAGGCCATCCTTGCCACCCATTAACAGATGCTTTTGTGAGATGAACAAAAAGAAGAAGTTCACTCGCTTATGTGAAACATTTTGTGGCTAGCAAATAATTTGTTGATTTTCAGTTAAATGCGGACACTTGAACTTCTCCTTCTCCTTTAGCTAATTAGGGCAAAAAAAACCGTTAATGATTCTTTCATAAACGCAATGGACTAATCTGTCAGTTTTGACACTTTCTTTAATACCTATTTATTTCAAACAAACGTCACTGAAAACGTGGAGAGTTAACATAGGCATGCAAAAACTCCGCCAGTAAGAACCTAGTAAATCACTGACTTTCAACAGCAAACTTTTGGTTACACTTTACTTCATATTTAATTTCATAGATATTCTCAGGAAATGCGATTTTAACCCCTGGCGGTTTGGTTCCTGAGATGATGAGAACTCGTCTCATGATGTTTTTATCGACAATCCTTAATTAATCATATACTTCTCTGGGACTAAAATAATCAAAACCCATACCAGTTATAGTTACTTCTTCAGCCTGTCCGAACACATCCACTACGCCATAAAGCACTGACGGGATAGTTTTTATCTTTTTGCCAACATCTACTCCATTAATGAAAAAGTGCAAAGAATTGTCTGACATCCGCATTACTCCCACTCGGTCACCAACCTGTCAAAAGAAACAAATGGCTGTGCGAATGGAAGAATAAGAAAATTAACGGAAATAAAATATACGAATATAGACGGACAATCGAAGGCAAAGGTAAACTGACGCACGAGGTTTTCTTCAACGTAATTTTTTGGGGTTAAAAGGCTTCAGTCAACAGCTGTTAAGCTACTATGGTGTGTAAAGCATCCGATATTGATTGTGACAATCAGGGGTCACATGATGCCAAAATGATGTCACACACGTCCAAATGTCAGCCATTTTGGATTTGCAAAACGTTTTCAACGATGCTAGAACAACTACAAGCCATTTACTCTTCTTTTCAGATCTAGAAAGTAAAATTATTTCTAATTCAAAACCTGGATCATCCAATTGGAAGAAAAGACAGTCAAACAGTAGATGCCTAGATGCGTAATAATTGTATTAACTTATAGTGCAATGCAAATAAATGTTGTTGTTGTTGTTAGATGCCAAGTAGAAAGAGCAAAGTACAATTCTGCGTCAAAAATGTTTTCATGAAAGTGTAACATACCGACAAGCTGTCCAAGTCCTTTGATATTGTTGTCATCTTTTCCCCGTTGTTTAGGATTTTATCGCTACTGAGTGCAAACGTTGTTCCTTGTTCCATGGAGGTTATGGTCGAAGGGAGCTCCACGGTTCCTGGAGAAACAGTCGTAGCTCCAATATCTAGACTTCCATACCACTTTGGTACTTTGCTATCCAAACGAACTTCAAATAGCTCATCAACTTGCAGAGGTTGGCTTGTTAAAACCACTCCGTGATTAAAATGCTGTAGAGCGCTGCCAGTAAATGATATGGATTAACCCAAACGCCCAGCAGTAAGTTCACTCTAAATATGAATTATTCTTATGTGGTTGAAAACACCTGTATGTGTGTTTTTTAAGGTTCAAAAGATTCGGCGGTGCATCAGCTTTAACGGAACAATGACTCCTAGATATAGATTTTGATCGTGACCCTTTCATGTGGGTCTGCCTTATTTTCAATATTTCCTTACTCGATTCTCTTTGCTTTCTTCCCGGCCAGCATCACTGCAATGTTATCCCCACAACTGTGATGAAACTTGTAAGATTCCGAGGACTTTACTGGGCCGCTAGGGACAGTTGTGGCCTGGGTAGGAGATTTGGCAGTCGGAGACTGGGGCGGCGATCTGACCCCACCTGATTGGGGCGGGGACTTGACTGTGGGGGATTGAGGCGGTTGTGATACTTTTGCTGTCTGTAACTTGGGTAGAAAGGTTTCTTCGCAGAACAATAGAAATGATGCAATTGTTAGTGAACGTACAGCACGATGAGAAAAAGAAAAAGAGAAATAAACGGATAAAAACCCAGCCAAAGGACTAATAAAGGGGGCGATTAGAGTCATTCGTTTTTGCGCTCCAGGCAGATATATGAAAGTCGATTGACATGTGCTTGTTTCAAAGTTTATTCTCTCAAAATTCCATGTTGCTCTAATCCAGCTGTCTCGTTTCTACGCTAAAGTTCTAAATTAAATAAATTACAGTCTCCCAACTGATCAAAATATTGGACAGTGACACATGTGTCTTGTGCAGGGTAGATACTGGGAATTGATAGTTTACATGCAGATATTATTATGCCCTGAGAAATTTCTTGTGACTAATGTAATTGTGGGTTCTAGACATTTTGTTTTTGTATTTAGTTATTATTCATTCCCATTATTGGGTTGAAAAGCTCTAAAAGTATTGTAGTGTTGTTCGCTCCATGCAGGTGTAAGAAATAGTTTTATCAATAATAGCATAAGCTCATTGATAATTTTTTATGCAAAGTGGAGTGTCAGGTGTTTCTTCTGCCACTTTTATACTTTGTTGCTTTTTTATTTTGTCGTTATTTTCCCTCGCCCTCACTAATTTGTCCTTGGGTGCCACAGCATGAATATGTCCCAAAATGAACTAACATATACACATATGGAAACAGGTATACCAGAAAAAACAGGTGAAGTACTGGCAGAGACAATGGACATCTTGTGTTTAAGTCATTTGGTAGCAACTCATTCTGTTGAATACCACTTCTATGATAAAAGTCCTATGATTTGAGAGAGTATTTATAGCGACAAATTGTAACAAATTTAATGGTAAAATAGCACTTAACAGTAACGCAAAGCAATTCGAAGAACTCTTAAACTAGTAACGGAACTATTCAGAGTTAACGAAACTGCAAAATAGCTGCAATATACTGCAAAGTAACGTCAAAAACCCTTTATATCCAACGAACTCGTTTATAGTGGAAAATACGGCATTCTATTTTGGTTTCATACGTGTCGAGGTAAGTCGTGTCACGCAACATGATTTTGTTTTGACAGAAAGTCAGTCAGACCCAGTTTATTAAAACAATTGGCGATTGCTAGGTGTATTTGAACTACTACGGTAATATATTTGGCTTAATTAATCTCGGTTTTACTGACACTAGTAAACCACCTAAAGCAACTATATTCACCCCTTCAGTATTCACGAACACCACACTGCTCAGAATTCCAAATGACGCTAATTTTCGTAATACAAAGTTTTTGCGACGCCAATATTCGTTGCAAGAGGATTGGTCCAAATGTTTGCTTTGACTGCTCGGGCGCCCGCTCGAGCAGACTGACGAGAAACGACGACATATCGATTTAGTTACTCATTTAAACTTGTCGTCTTTCTCACTTGTGGTCTTTCTCATTTTCATCGCTTTACAATGTTAAGGGTGAAGAGGTCCCATTTGCTTACGAGAAAGCTCTTTTCGAAAGTAAAGGAAAAAGATGAAAAGATATACGCTTACCTCCTCTTCCCATATACTTCATTTTTATGTCACAATTTCCATACACTGCACTAGCGCATGGGCACAAAGGCTTCAGAGGATGACGAGGCAAATTACGAAACGCCACTCCGAGGTGCGTATCTTCTGTTGCGAAACTAAGTAAAAAAAAGAACAAAACAAGTCACACCAATTCGACAATTTGTTTTGATAATAGCAGGTCCACATCAGCTATTCTAGCTGCCTTAACTTTTAATCTGGGGTATCAAATAAAATGCAGCTATTCTAGCTGCCTTAAAATTTTAACCTGGGGTATTAAATAAAAGGTATGTATGTATGATAAGTTTATTTTTTATCTATTAATATAGTTAGAATGTTAGTCATTAATTGATCTTAATGATTAATTGATCTCGGCGTATTAGCGTGACTCTATTGCTAGGAGCCTAATCAGCCCCATCAACACGAGTTGAAATAAAGTTACTTACTCTTAAGTACATTTTAACCCGTTGAGATTGATATACATACATTGCTACCCGCTGCTAACTGACGAGAGGCAGTTAGGGTAAGTTAAAAAAGAAAGTACACAACAATAGATTCAAGGTTGATATCGATAAGAAACTGGTTCTTGAGCAAATCGAATGATAGCATTAGAAAGGAGAAAAAAGAAGAATCCTAAAATATATATATATTTTAGAATTTAAAGGCCCAATCTTCAAAGTTGCTTACTAGTTAACGGAGAAAAGAGCAAAGACTACCGACTGAGTAAAGAGAAAACGAGTAGAGAGTTACAAAGATAGTTTATGGGTCCAGATTAGAACCTTCAAATATAGTTAACAAGAAAAAAGTAGCATTTAATTTCGAGTGACTTTACAAATGAAAAGAGTAATCTTGAAAGACAGTCTACGAACAAAGAGAAGGAGTTTCAGAATTAAGACATAATTAGTGAAACTAAATGGGATTACTGTTGGTTCAGTGTGTTTTCAGGTTTATAAACAGATTAATTACTCACCTCAGAGTACCGTTGTCCATATCCAGTATACAATACACGGTATCTGGCACGAAGAATCCAGGATTATTTGCTGGGTAGGGGGACTCTTGTCCCTCATGAAATGATACCTTCTTACTTAGATTCCAGCCCCACGACTCTGAATTGGATCCTATCAGTGGAATGTAACCGTGACACTGTAGCGGGGCCTGGGGAAGGGAGATTCCAATGACTGCGTGGGAACCACGCTCGTCTCGTTCCCAGGTTATCTCCCACACATGTCGACCTTGTCTGTATCCTTTCTTTCCTATTCAGGGTACGAAATAATTTAAAACTGATTTGCATCATTTATGACCAAATTGTCACGCAACTACATGGACTAGATGCATCTGCCAAGCTGTATGTCGTTTGCAAATGCTAATCGCATTACCAATGACGTTTGAAAATTTAATAGCTGAAACCTTACATTGCAATTGCTTTCATTTAGCACGTGTGCATAGGCCATTTTTGTGGTAAACACTTTCCTACTCCTCCCCCCAATACCTTCCTTTTTCTCTTTTACCTCTCCTATTAATTGTTTACATTACCTCTTAAGCTGTAACGCTCAGCCTGAATCCAACCTACGCCTTTCCCAGTTTCGTTTTGCAAACGTTACCGAACAAGAGACGAATCAGGTCCTTCTACCGTATTACACTGATCATTTAAAACTCACTCCCTAAGCCTTCTAATTCGCAATAAATCTATGGCACCTTCAGATTGTTTCCACATCGTGGGTACTTACTTTGACTTTACTGAGTTGAAAAGGTTTTTATGAGAAGCTTGACAGGGTTGCACGTTCTGAAGGCGAAGCTTGGCGGTGTTTGACGAACACATACATGTGAATGTGAACAATGTTTTACTACAAAGCTTTAAAAATGTTTTTTTTTAAGTCTGGTCTCAACTGGCTACAAGTTAAGTGACTGGGATGGTGGGTGTAAGCTATCCCACTGTCTGAAAACTAAGGAAAACGACAGAAAGATATTGATCGTGAATTGTGGCGGGGAAGAACGCCACGACTTTATCCATTTCAATGGATGCTTTCTGTATATTGCCATGGTTACATATTAGTACCTCTTATGCCGTCTGTAGTAAGAGGAGAAGGAAGTCTTCTGGCTGTCAACCTGTCACTCAAAACTCTGAACCTAGGCGAGCAATCCTCGGGATCCCACGCATGCTCAATCTGTTCAGATGGGACGCTGGACTCCTCGGCTATTTCACGGAGTGCGTCAATAACAGCCCGCTCAAACAGAGCATTTACTGGACTTGCCTGCATCCGTCTCTGGTGGATAGGAATAGAATTCTCTGCGCCCATTTCTGAAGAGCAAAATATAGCACTACCATTAGAGAGGCCATCAAGATTTTTCACAGGGCCTCACAGATGAGCCCTCTTTAGTGAAGTGGGCTCCCTGTATAACGTTTGCTATTATTGTTATTATTACTTTTATTTTTAGTTTTATTGTTGTTGTTATTGTTAGTGTTGGTGTTGGTGTTAGTGTTATTATTAATGTTATTATTATTATTATTATTATTATTATTATTATTATTATTATTATTATTATTATTATTATTATTATTATTATTAGATACGGAAACAGGTTTTACAAGTTAAACAGGCATCCGTAAAGATCAAATTGAAAGAATAATGACACTTCCCAGAGATGGTCCCCTGAGGTAAGTTTTCCTTTACTCGCCGTAAACGTGAAATAAAAGCGGCTGACTGTACTAAGGGTCTAGAATAGGGTGCTTGAAGTGCCATAAGCCCGAAAGCACTTGGGCTAAATATTTATATCCAGGAGGGCGAGGGATTTCTAGAGGTATTATGGAAATAAATAAGCCGAAATTATTACGATTGGGGTATTTTTAATAGGCCGGCGGTCGTTTTAGGGTTATTTTAAGGTAATGTCACAGTCCCAGAGATCTATCTCTATTCTCTCTATGTTAGCAGCGAGGTGCCAGACAAAAGCTACACAAACTAGTTAAGTCATTGTGGGTTATCGTGATAATATTATTCATGGCTGCCAGTCCGTTACCGCCGTCATTGACAGATCAGAAGCTGAAAAGTTTATTGAATACACCATGACCTTACATATCTCCCTGGTTTGCCAGGGGGTTTATCCCTGAGGATTGCAATGGATCACCTGTGTCGCGTCACTGAGTACTTCTCAAGGATAAAAGTGAACAAAAATAATGAGCAAGACTGGCTAAGACTGAGACGGAGAGACGAATTTATACGAACAATGAACTGAAAATTCAAATACTTTTTAAACATCCGGTTTTCCTAGAAAGTCAGCCACCAGGCAGAAATGTCTCGAAGTCATTCATGTCGACCACTGTCGACCGAAAGTTAAATTAAAAGATACATCTAAACTCTCCCCTCGGCATTGAAATCAACCGAGTCACAGAGGATTTCGTAACTTTACGTGGCGTGACGTAGCTTCAGCCGGGATAACAAGTTGCAAATTGTTTAATATTGAAAGGGTTTGCTTTTCATGTCACATTACGGTTTTGGATTTTTCGAAAGCGACAGATTATCTATCACTTAGGACAGTTTTGCCTCTAACCTGGGGTAAAACTTAAAATATTCTTTACCGAATCAATTGCAAAGGTGAAAGAGCAAGCACAGAAATAATAACGATGCAAATAACCAGACGAAACAAATAAGAACTATCGCAATCCCGCAGCTAGTTTTACCGCATCGGTGTGATATTAAATATATAACCGGTGTAGTGTAGACTTTTTAACTGACTTCGCATCCCATTTTCATAGCCTAGAGCCAATGATAATCGTAAACTGGCTAAAGTACCTGGGTGTTATTCAAGGCTAACCTGAGTGATATTTTAGTAGGCCTAAATGTAGACAATCTGCCAATGTCATACGCCGTATCCAAACTGATTTAATCCTACTACACCGCTTGTTATTACCCAACTTACCTATTTCGGGTTTCCACCTTAACTTTCTGTTTGGAAGCGATGAACATCGCGAAAGCCGTCTTTGTTGATTTCTAATGCACTTCCGGGATCTACAAAGCCCTTTGAATCCGATCCAGGCCTTTTCAACACAATTTTTCAGCTAAGGCATGGAAATCAATTTGCTGGTTTTCATGTGAAGTCATCATTTCCCAAAATTAAAAATTTCCAATTCTTTTGAAGTTTTAGTTTCGTCATATATAAGAGCTTCTAAGAACTTGACGTTTTACAACGCTTAAGCTCGACAGGATTCTTCGTTTTGTTATAAAGGACGTTCGAATTTCCAAGTTTACGCGTTGCGTGACATTAAAATGGCGGCCCCACAAGGCTCTCTCGTAGGTCAAAAGAGGAGTTATCGCTCAAGTTTTTGCTAACTGAACAGTTCTTGTACTAGAGGAATTATTCCCTTCAATGTGTCGGAACTCTAGACTAATAATTTTTTGTTTCAATAGCAAAACGCAATGTCAGATGTTTCTCAGTTATTGTACCAACATGGCGTCTCCATACAAAGCTCAATAAATTTGGGTGAAACACTTTTCCGAATAACGCGCGAATGAAAAACCGCACTGACCTAAGTCTTGGCAAGGTTGTTAAGACATCAATTATCTATCATATCTTAGATTCTTGACTTAATTTATTTAATGGTTATGATTTTTATTTTTGATTGTGTGACAGTGCAAACCGAGATCGCAAAGTGAATTGAAAGTACCAAGAGCGTTGGAAATGGAACGACTGAGAGAACATCAAATACTTAATAGGTAAGAATGATAATTAAAGATGATAATGATAGAGATTATAATTAGAGATACCAGTTTTACTACGGACATGACATCGAAGGAGTCAATTACGTAGCGATTTCCTAGCCATAAACTTCAGGGCCACGTGCCTTTCTAGTTGATAGTTTAAGCGTTACTAACTAATGCTTACAAAAGTCTTCGCAAAGTTTGACGTTTCAGTGTTGTTTTCTATTTCTATCGAAAAATTTGCTTTGGGAAATGAATTATTCAAATCCTAAGACAAATCAGTAAGCTTGGCTTGCTTGATCTATTAAACAACGATACTAAGGGCGCTTTCCATTTGTCAGAACTGACTAAGTCACGCACACCGTCAGAACATGGAATGACTAAAACACTTCATTTTTAACAATAGCAGTAGCTGCTCAGCGAGTGCCTTCGATAAAATCGTTGCTTTTATAATATAAAATGCACAGAACAACGCAATTGCTGGTATTTTACTTGTATCATTCCGGTGTTTGCGCACATCTGTTGTGTAACACAAGTAGCAGGTTTGTTTTGCAAACCGAAATATCAGGGAGATGTCTATGTTGTAATCTGCGGCTAGATACTCAACTGTGTTACTCCTTCCCGACAGGATCAGTCCGTGCCGTTTACTAGGGACCTTTAGCATCGACAGGATTAGGGACGGCGACGGCGACCGGAAGTAACTTTTATTTCCGGCTTTGACGCCTGGTCATGGGAGACTCGGGTGTCAGCACCAAGCATCGTGACCTCTAAGAAGGTCCAATTTTCTGAGCATAATTGGATGGGCAGAGTTCGGTTATTTTAATATGGGTGGCCCAAGGGGCCGGTACTTCCTATAATGGTCTATACGGGGAGGCTCCGCTCGAAAGGGGTACCTTGTCCAGACCTCAGGTATATAAAAGGGTAAGGTAATTTCACAAATTTAGGTATATGAAATAGTAGGGAAATCTGTAATTTAGTTATTTTAAAGAGCCTTTAAATAAAATGTTTCGAATAGACTCACTTTATGTCTGTGTTATTTATTTATTAGGCGCTACAAGAAAATGGCCTGAAGACTTTCATTTTTGGCAATTTATTCATAATACGGGCCAGTTATGAAAGGGAGTGAAGGTTGCACCTTTTTCAATTAAAAGTATACGAAAGGGGTACCTTTTCTGTCAAAATGGTCTAAAAAGGAAAAGGGTGAGGAGTTGGAAGTTGCTCCCCCTCTCCCCCCGTATAGAACTTTAAAGAGTTCCCCCCCGGGATTGGGATTAATTATCATTTCGGCTGGCTTGCTTTATCTTGCTGGCAAAATTATTGTTTCAAGCCAGTGCGCTATTTGGTTTAAAAGTTAAAGTAATAAACTTGACAGGGAATTCTCCGAAGGAGTCAATTCGAAGATAAAATAAAAATACTACGCCAGTGTAACAAATATCGGATTTTCTTTCCAGAAGAGGCAGGAAATCAATTCTTTATTGTCTTAATACCATATATACAACATGAAGACAGTCAGAACGTCAGAACGTTGAAATACAATACATAATAACTCGATAATTTATAACTGTATACTACATGTAAGCAGAGCAGTTACACAAAGAGTTCTCTGCTCACAATTAAATAACATTATATAACAAATATGAATAAATAAGATACAAATTATTATATATCCATGATTGGGGAACGCTAATTACAGCTTCATTTGCGCAAATACAGCTGCTGCGAGAAGCCCACAGTATTTGAACCCGATCTCGATGATGGCTCTGCCGGGTTGTTAACAGGTCAAATAAATTCTTCCTTGGCTTTCATTTCAACTTGGGAAGACGCCTGTCCTTTGTGACGCTGGTTACTCCTGCGTCTGACTCGCAGGAAACAGATGATCCCAACAGCCATTATGACCATTACAACTATCGCCGCCGTTACTGAAATGGCAACAACAAGATAACCTGGCGTGCTGCTGCTGGACACAGTGTCTGCAAACGAATAACGCTTCAATAAGCAAGTGAAAGCACACTCAGATCTGGAGACTACCCACAGTCTATCACAACACAGGATCAAAATCAGCCCGGGCATTATTAGCTTCCTACACAGACACTCTTTGGGCTCGTCACGCAATCTTCCATGGGGAGGTAGATTGTGTGACGAGCCCAAAGAGCGACTGCGTACAAGTAAGAGGCTAGGGCATGCTTATGATATGAGCCGGGTAGTTGATTTCTAATTCAATGTACAATCACATGACATAAACGTGATATAGACACCCCCATCCACTCACTCTTATGTGCTTGAAAGATAACCGTAACAAAAAAATAAATGATAGACAAGAAATATTTCACCGCTCAAATTCGCCAAAATAAGCATTCCTACCTTTAAAACAGTTCGGTAAAGTTCCATTCCATTGACCATCCTTCTCGCAAAGAATAATACTTGAGCCAATCAGCGTGAACCCTTCATTGCAGGTGAACCAATAGCGTGAACCCACGTTTGTACCGCTACCATGCGCATGGCCATTTTCGAGGGACGGAACAGGAAGGCACACTGACCAGAAAAAGCAAGAAATGCGTTACACCATATTTAAAATGACATGTGACTGGGTGTATAGACAAGGAATGCGTGACTTAGTATGTTTCTTAAATTAAACAAGGAATACTCTGATAAGGGAAATGAATCAAACAGACAACTTTGTTCAACAAGGATAGTGCAACACCAGAAAAGGAAACTAAAAGATTTACTCTGAAATCCAAACATTTTCTTCTGATCTTTAGAAAAGAAATGCTGCGACCCCGGAACTAAATCAGTAGAGAAACGATGATGATTAATAGATCTAGAGGCTGTGGGTTTGAAACCCCACCGAGGTCAAATGATTTTTTCTTGACTTCGTGTGCTCATCCATTTCAGTTCTACGGCCAACACTCGGAGGTAAATACTTTGGTGATATAAAGCATTGCATTCGCAGTTGTACCCCTATCACAAAACAGTATTGCAACTGGAAAACATGTGGCTGTCAGATGTCAGATCGAATTGGAAAAAGCCTTGAAAAAACTCACAGAACAAATTCAATAAAAAAACCCTCGTATTCACCTGTCTGGTGGCAACTCGGCTTTGAGCCATTCCACTGCCCTTGTAAACAAGATATGACAGACGAGCCGTTCAGCAGGAAGCCTGGGTCACAGTGAAATTCATAGATTATTCCGCCATTCTTTGTATCATTTCTCAGCGCCGTGCCATTACCAAGTGTGTTTTCCAATGGAATGCATCCTGTACGGAAAAGAACATCAATCAAAATGCATCAGTTTCGGTTGGCAGGCTGAATTAATTATTCTAAATCAAGGATCTAGAACCCCTAGAAAGTTCTAGAAATGTAGGCTTGTCCAACCAGTTGCCACATATTTAACATATTTATAAAATAAAAGTTGGTCAACGTTTCCTTCTTGAACGAAAGATAAAATTCCAGTATTGCGCGCCTCGGATCTTGTGCAAAGGACTATAGTATTTAATTAACAAAGTTAGCTTTATCGCGATGGCTTAGTTTAAAGATGATTTCTAGTCCGTACTGCGCAGTCTCAGCACCCTAATGTTTATAAACATTATAAGTTCCGACTCGATGGAATGCGAATCGATGTTATTCGTTTACGAACCACATGCCTTATCTTTGAGACCTTTCAAATTCTTTTTCCAACAACTTCATTGATTTTTACAGCTGCGAAGTTGTTTCATCAAGTGATATGAGAAAGAACGAAGTATAAAACTTCGACCGCTTCGCGGTTGTAATGGCGGTTGTTTTGAAACTTTGAATTTACTTCATGTAAGTACTTTACTTCATGTAAGTAGTTGCGAAGTAGTGACGCCATGCGTGAAACAAACAAAAAACGTAAACAACTCTCGAGAGTGCGCAGTACGGACTGGAAATCATCTTTAACATGAATAGTTGTTACCAATCACAACAACATGCAGAAAAATCAAACACAACGCGACAATTTGATTGAATCTAAAAATTCTTTCCTTTAATTTTGAAGTCCCTGGTAATTTTGAAATAACAAACCATGTAGTGATAAGATTTGGCAGGCCTACTTCCATGCTCAGTTTTTTTTTTTTTTGTCTTTGTCATTTTTTACCTGGTGTCTTCGTTTCATTGATAACTGCAACAAAAGATTCCACTGCTTGCTTAGACGCTATGCCAATGCTGACCTTTCCAGTAGTGTGGATATCGAACAGACATTGCTTGTTGTCTCCACACACGTCACGAGCCTGCTGGCCCAGGGTTGCGTTATCAAACGCCACATCATCCTGATCCAAAAATATTGGGACGTATCCTGCATCGAAATACGATGAGTGACTTTTGCCTTCATCATAGGTGAATAACGAGTTATTTGCAGTTGTAGCCCCTGAAATAGAAAGGTTTCACAGATAACGATAAAGACATTGCATTTTCTGCAAAAAGGGAGCAAGGGAAAAGATTCGAAGACGTCTGGTATAAGTTTATTAAATAGTTGTTTGACTTTGTACGTTGATGCAATTGTCTCATAGAAAATGAAAAGTTGTGAAAATCAATCAAAAGTAGACATATGTACGCAGGAAGAAGTTTCACACTTTTGGTTTTGCACTTGAAAACCCCCCAAAAAATCAACCTTGAGAAAGATATGTTTTTATCCAACTGGTATATCTCAGAGCTCATGAGCACACTCCGACTCAATTTCTTCATGACTGTTGGTACGACCCTCAATACTGGTATCCAATCTTTGGCAACCCAAAATCGCACTTCAACAAATTGAAAGTGCTATGATCACAACTTTTACAGCTTATGAATTTTACCTAGAATAGCATAATTGAATAAAATCTTGCATTCTGATTGGTTTACGAAGCGAGGTATTTAGCGTGGAATTGCGAGTTGAAAACGAGGCTAAGTGATATTGTTTCGCATCTACGTAACAACTGTCGTCAAATTGTAACACAACAACTGCAAACAAGTTTTCTACAATGTCTTTTTCTACAATTTTATTCAATTATGCGATTTAAGGAAAATTCATTACCTGACTCGTGAATTCCGCGTTAAATTGCACTTGAAAACCGATATCGCACTCATCACTTCGCGATTCGTGCAATATCGGTTTTCGCGTGCAATTTAACGCGGAATTCCCTCGTCAGGTAATGAATTCTCCTATGCAATAACACAACAATGCGGAATTAATGTTATTTTAGTGCGCTTTTCAACTGAGTGTCGAAAAACCCGAACCGAAGTCATCCCTTTGGCCAATCACAAAGCTAGAACGCAGACAATCCATTGAACCAATCAAACTCCAACGAAAGACGTGAAGCCGACACAAAGCGCGGGAAAAAAATGTATGAGCGAGTCGCGCAGTCGGTTTTGGCTTTACTTCTGTATAGATGGGAATTAAAATGGCGTGAGATTTTAAACCAATCCCAAATCGTAGTAATACAAAACCAGAAGACGTGCAAATAACTTTTGACACTCAATTGCAAAGGCGTTCTATAGTGGAACAAAGTGTAACTTACACAGCCTCCCAAACTCGTAGTGAATTCTGGTCTGGCTAGAAGTCGTCTCCAGGAAAGTTCCGTTGGGAAGCAGGAATTCCTTTTCTTGGTCTCCGTCCCAAAAGCCTAGAAGCCCACTTGTGTTTCCTTAAAAAGAGACAACATGAAAATAATTGGAGCTTAACAATCTTGGCAGTAAAATTGCTGTGCGTTGATAGAAGTGTTTAATATGTTTCCGTGTGGCTATTTACGGTATCTTGTTTTTGAATCAGCCGAGGGTCAGTTTGTAGTGTTTTTATTGATCCAGAAAAAAAGTATTTTTCTCTGCAGCTGTTTCCTTTTTTCCCCACTAGCTTGACACTTTTTTAAACTGAGAAAATAAAAATCTCCTTTCGGTTAACAGTAACTTAATAAGAATAATTTCATACTTGACACTTCGCCAAAGCGTCAAGGCTCGGTCAAACGAGCAAAAAGAGTGAAATTTTATGTTCCCTTTTTCACGGAACTTATTTGCGCGAAGCTTCTTAACTGTACATGGACTATTTGGTTTTATCAACTGGGTTGATAATGTGAATTGGCCACCGTAAAGAGATTCGGAAGCTGACGTTTCGAGCGTTAGCCCTTCGTCGATTAAAATTTCCGAAATCTTGAGCCAAACTCACTAGCTTTGCTGAGCTGGAACGACAAAGACAAAGTGGAATAAACAATAAAAATCGAAAATAGAAGTTTACTCACCCTTAAACATCGGTGGTACCAAAAGCATCATTTGTAAAATTTGATCGGCCTTCTCAACAGTGACTGATATTCCCGAGTTGAATATGGCGGAGTACTTTGATGTATTGCTGTATTTTAAAATGACGACCCCTTCAAAATCCATCATCAACTCGTCATTAAGTTCCATCCGATCACCATTCACCAAGACCTCTATTTCGTTCCGACCATTGATATGGACCTGCAAAGCACAGGGTTTTGATACGTCAAATGGAAGTTGCACACGGGATGCTTGGAGAACACGTAGGAAGCCTAAGAGTTGCTCGTGGTGCAGCTGAAAGCAACTCTAGCTTCTTTGTTGCTCTCCAAACTTCCCGAGTATATCATGACTCGATTACACAGGCTAAATCATGAATCAGTCGTTAAAGAGTACCAAGTAGGGGAAGATCGAAAGTGCAAATTACAATCTGGACAATGCTCACTGTACAGTAAAATGTTTGCGTGAAGATCAATTTAACAAATAGATTCATGTTGCCGTAAATATGGTCAGTAGGGAGTTTAAGAAACCACGATGGCGATTCCGAGGAGAACGTCGATTAAAAAATGAGTTTATTTTGTACCTACGAATCTCACGAAACTCTAAAGTCATTTACTTTCTTTATCACTATCAAAACTACCGCAAAACTGAATCCGGAACACAGCGATAAACGTCAAGATGCGGTAAGAACAAACGAGTGGCTTACGAGGCGATAGCCGAGTGTGCCACGAATGTTTTGACCACATTTTGGTATGCTGTGGTATTTTTGGTATTGCTGTGGATATTGAACAGACATTAAACCCACGACACCCCGATCGGGGTTTCATAGGTTGGAATCGCTCTCTGATATTTCGTCATCTGATTTTTCGGCATTTGTTCTGTTTAAATATAAGCATACCTCTCTAATGATGAACAAACAATCAAATCTATACATCTGAACTCCAACGGATTATAAGTAAGAACCAATCAAAATGCGAGAATAATTCGACCTATTATATACATTATAATGATTTTCTTTACACACCTACCCATCTACTGAATGTTGCATAGGAACTAATACTTAAAGCGCTTAGAAACAACTTTGAATCACTAATGAGGAAGGAAATCTTTTTACGGGGGATAGGTCCTTTTTGTGACTATGGCTTGACCGCGTCTCGCCAAAATACGAAACAAGGCTCGAAGCGTGCAAAAAGGTTCGATTAGGTATAACAATTAATAACCCTGGGTTGATCCAACAAGTTACAGGTATTTTTAGCAATAGAATAATCTAGGCAATAATAACTTAAAAATATATAAAATATAATCTGTTAAGTATGATAGTTACTTTCCTCATAAATATAAAAAACTCTAAGAAAAAATCACGACTTTATCTACCTGTACAACATCTGAGGTATTTTCCTTCATTGCAAACGCTTTGTAAACTGTAGCACGAGTTTTGGTGCCATCATCATCATTGATCAGAGGCTGCATTCGTCCTTGAAGTTTAAAGTCAGGGCCGGCTACCTTGAGGATTTCATACTCGCCGTAACCGTTAAAGGTATATTCCACTCCATCAAGTGTAATCATATGCGGATCACCAAAACCTGTGGCTGTAAATACAAGCGATCGATTCATTTTATAATGGTCAATGACTAGGTGGAATCTCGTTTGGCCAGAAAATGAAAGAGTGGTTAATAAAATTACCCGACCACGAAGCTGGAGTAAGGCTTTTTAAGCACGACAGATCGATCTGTTAATTGATTGCACTCTTTTTTATTAGAATATATTTTATAAGAACATCGGGACTGAAATAAATCCAAGGCCGTGATTTTGAAAAGAATATCATTTGAAAATACAATATCATTGTATGCTCTTAACTAAAATGTAAAACTCTTCCTTTCTCTAAACAGCAAAAGTAGCGGCCAAAAACCAACAAAAACAGCACTAGCCATATGTTCGATGCTAATAACATTTCTGCAAGACGTTATGTGCGTCATCTTAGGCTTAATGCTTGCATGCTGTCTCCAAAATTACTTTTACACTGACCATCCAGACACCAAATATATTAGAAAACAGAAATGACACCATAAGCTATAATCGAATCTAAGAATATTCACAGGGATGTTTCAGTCTAAAATCGGCAGAAAAATAATAATACTCAATACAATATTATTATAAAAAAAAAGTTCAAATCAGTCGGCTGGTCGGTTGATATGATTGAATCAATCAATTACTAACTGAATTTCAGGCCTGCCTGCCTGCCTTCTTAGCTACCTGCAAGTTTGCGTTCCATACGGGCGTTTTCCTAGTTAAAGTAGAGGTTCTCTTTTTAAGCCACGTATCTTCATTACCTGGTCTTGGAGGTTCGTAATTAGAGCCGTCGTCTGAGGGTCGTTTTTTAAAGTATTTTGCACAGTTGTCAGACAGCAGACAACAATCCAAATAAGGCACAAGGTCGTGAAAGAAATGAGAGAGGACTGGTACTCCTGCCTCGATATGGACTCGATCCAAGGACCCTCCATTTTGCGGACCGACCATCAAGTTTCCTTGCTCGTTGTAGCAGCATTGTTGTCCTGCACCTTGGTTACTATAAGCGTCAGTTGAAGATAAGTTAGTACAACTCGGTTCACGACTAAGAAAGGTTTATTTGCATTGGTTAATTCCTAACACCTCATAGAATATGTAAACGTGATAGTGCAGTGGCTTTATTCTATTCTAGTTCCATGAAGTCAAAGTGACTTTTCTGTGTGTCGATATCTATGCTGATAACTGACGTTTCCCCAACCTATAATTCAGGTTAATATTGAACACTGATAATTTACCTGGGAGTGATTGTCCTGAAGCAGTGCTTGGCCCCAAAATGATAAATAACACAACGGTCCTCGACTGTTGGATTGCAATATTCGTCCATCGTGAATCTACCGCGGTCTGCCATAGCTTGAAGAAACGTTTGTGGACAAGGGAGGAGGGAAGAATCATCTACAACGAAATTTTAATGAATAACAAGAACGTTTAGTGCTTCGCGTGAGACATCTCACGAAACAATTGGTCAATTGCTTCTTCCCCTTTCGCTAATTCTGTCTGGACAAAAATTTCCGATACACACGGGAAAGTTCCGAAATGCTCTTACGTCGTTTATCTTGCTTTGAGTTCTTCCGATCATACACATCGTGGCAAACACCCTGAGACTTAAAGGGCGATCTGCACTGTCGGCAAATGAAACCATATCAAACCAGCACTTAACAATGAGCAAAATAGATGCTAAGACGAGATCACATCCTGAGAACTTCTACTTAGGCTGCATTTAAGGATGAAACAACTTATCTTTGTTACCTGTATATATCTTTGGATTGGGTTGTCTTTTATACCAGTGCTTGCATCTCTTGGGACCCCACTCATAGCTTAGCCAGGAAAACAGATCGCTCCAAATCCACTCGGCCGGGGAATTATAGCGTCTTTCACCAGTCTTTTTCACAAGAACCAGTGTAACGTATCGTCCGTTTCCAACAACAGCTCTGGAATTTTGTTACAGAAATGAGCATAAGAATCCGATAAGATATGGCAAGTACCATTAGGTGACTTGCTTTCGTATTTTACCGTGTTTTAGAAAACGTTTCACCCAAGGAATTGCTGGCATGGAACACAGTGCATGCCACAATATTCAGAAACCACTGTACGCAGCTCTTAGCATCAGAAACTGGCAGCATTCTTATACACATCTTATACACCACAGATTGTTCTTATTCTTTTGTTTGCACCATACATTATTCTCATAGAATTGTATGCACATACCGCCAGTTTTACAGTTCGACTAAAATGTCTGAGGCAATATCAAAGTTAAGCTGCCTTCAGATCTGCAACTAGACAGGAAAAGAAGATAAAGGCCATACGTGAAAGTTTTAAAAGGACACTATCGTGACGAGTTTGCTACATTTTTGGTCAACGCAGAGCTGAAACTATATTTGCTGATACATGATCATGAAATGTGTTTAGAACAGAACGATACAGATAGATTGGGGACAGGTGATGGAAGAAAAAATTGCAAATGGGTTTTAAGCAATTTCCCAAGACACGACAAAGGTATTTTTCATTACAACGCTATGCATACGCAATCAATCATGATAGATATTTGACTTTAGGGATTACTTTTTTGAATTCGTGCTCATGACAGTGCCCTTTTAAAATAAACGTCCGCTTTCCCTCTCACCCTTGTCCTTGCCCTTTTGGCACGCTAACTCCAGCTTCTCCAGTATTCTGTTGTTCGGCTATTAAGGAATATATGCTGTGAAAATACACGCGATCACGTTTCATGGAGAAGCGTGCCAATTCAATGGCTACAGTCTGGTTTTCACTTCCGAGGTGGCTTGGGTTCCACGTGACCCTGACAGGAACATTCTCCATCCACTTTGCTGGCGCCAGTCGAGAAACACGAGGCCTGATCCTGTTGATGTTAACTACAATAGAAATCAGTAGAGAAATATTTAATTTATGTTAACTACAATAGAAATCAGTAGAGAAATATTTAATTTATGTTAATTAAGTTGACAAATTAAAATTAGAACTTATTCTTGCGCTGGGTGTGAATTCTTTGTGAATCTTTTTTTTCAAATTACTTAGTCATAAATTAATAAAAACATGGTCCCTTTTTGCTCTATTTGTTTTCATGCAGTCATCAGGGATTAAACAATATTATTTAAACGAGATCGTGAGGAAATAATCGATTAGGCCAAAAAATCACATTAGAGACCTTAAGATCGAGGTTTTTCGGCATTAGAGAGATTAAGTTTGACGTTTACGGCAAACGGCAAACGGCAAAAATGAAACTTTTGCCGTCTGTCTTCAGCTCTCTGTACAGTAGAATCAAAATATTTGTATTTGCAGTGAATAGTAAGAGACACTTTTCTATTTTTCTATCACTTATTTAAGGGTAACATGAAAAGAATAGAAAAACAGAGGAAATATTTACCGTTGGCCGTCTGCAGTAAACGTCAGGCTTAAACTCTCTAATATTACCTCTGTTTTTCTATTCTTTTCATGTTACCCTTAAATAAGTGATAGAAAAATAGAAAAGTGTCTCTTACTATTCACTGCAAATACAAATATTTTGATTCTACTGTACAGAGAGCTGAAGACAGACGGCAAAAGTTTCATTTTTGCCGTTTGCCGTTTGCCGTAAACGTCAAACTTAATAGAGAGATTAAGTTTGACGTTTACGGCAAACGGCAAACGGCAAAAATGAAACTTTTGCCGTCTGTCTTCAGCTCTCTGTACAGTAGAATCAAAATATTTGTATTTGCAGTGAATAGTAAGAGACACTTTTCTATTTTTCTATCACTTATTTAAGGGTAACATGAAAAGAATAGAAAAACAGAGGAAATATTTACCGTTGGCCGTCTGCAGTAAACGTCAGGCTTAAACTCTCTAATATTACCTCTGTTTTTCTATTCTTTTCATGTTACCCTTAAATAAGTGATAGAAAAATAGAAAAGTGTCTCTTACTATTCACTGCAAATACAAATATTTTGATTCTACTGTACAGAGAGCTGAAGACAGACGGCAAAAGTTTCATTTTTGCCGTTTGCCGTAAACGTCAAACTTAATCTCTCTAATCTCTCTAATTACCGCGAACCGCGAACGTCAAGAAGTCACGTGATGAGTGCGTTGGCGTCAGGTTTGCGGTTTGAGGTTCACGTTTGTACGGCTAGACCAAGTTCTAGAGGTAAGTGATTTACCGCAAGGTTTTTTGCACCCTAAAACATCACAATCCCACGTTTGAGAGGAAATACTACTTTTAAAAACTATTTCGCTAATTATTATCGAATTATTTTTCATAGAAACGTAAGTAAGATGATTTCTCAGCTAAAACAGAAGTCAACGAACGAATAAAAACAAACATGGCAGCCGGCTATTTAGCCCGCGAATCTTAAGTCCCAAATATGGGTAGACGGCTAACGTGAAACCGCTAACCGCAAACCGCGGCTTGCCGTTTGTTGTAAGATCTCCAAACCTCGATCTTAAGGTCTCTAATGTTTAAGTATTATCTCTAATTAAAATTCATTAAAACAATGATTTCCGATTGTTTCTGTACATCTTAGCAGTATAACTCTTTAGCTAAATCGCGCAAGGAAAGGTTGTCCTTTGAATCTTGCAGCTGTGAACGCGCTGATCAGTTTTGAGAAGTTTGAAGGCGCATTTCGGGGAATATTGGAATTGAATTATCCCATAATGTTTTTAACCACTCCTTCCAAGATTCGGAAAAATCATAAAACGTCGCCATTTTTAAGACTGCCTAGCTAATGGCTGGTGTGTAAGATACTTCAGCTAATCACATCGCAGCCTTTTCACTAGTTAATTAATTTAAATATTTTTGATCATACAACGTAGTTTTATTATAGTTAGTATTGGTCTACTATCGTTGAGAAATGTCACCTGCTGTAAAACTTCCTTTAAAATCGAAACTCCTTCCTCCATCGAGGGACATTTTAATTTCCAACTTGCCAGTAACAAACAGCATGGGCACTGTACATGATGCCCGGATGTTGCTAATATAACTTCCGTTGTTTACTTTCCCACCAGGAAATTCACAAACGATGTGATCAGTTGGTTTGTAACAAGGTCCAGATATGATAAGGTTGTCGCCACCAAGCATTATTCCTGAACGCGGTGAAACCACGAGCGATCCTAGAAATAAAGCACACGACCTTGAAACGTCTGGGTTTGCATCAAAAAACACACCAATATTTATCTACGAACTGCCACCCTATCTACTTGCGTCATACTAACCTACATACATGCATACTTATCTAATTTCCTGCCTTTCTCTCAATCGTCAGCTGTCTGTCCTTCTATCTGCCTGTCTGTCTATCTAAGCCACATGAAAAGTGACCCAAGAAAAAAAATATATATGGAGCAAATTTTCCCTGAGAAACACTCACCCTAGCTCCTCCTTACTCAAACACCTCAGTACAAAAAAAAAAACAAAAAAACAAAAACAAAAACAAATGCCCCCCCCCCCCCCCTTTATTGGTGTATCACAACTATGTAAAAGGGATGTTCTTACCTTTTGTGTTGCAGCCACCAGCTTCGATCTTTGCGCTGTCAATACGAAACATCCACCGACCTGGCTTGCCAACATTAGACTTGCTAGTTACAAACATAACTTGGTCGGTTGCAGATCCAGGGATGTTGAAATATCTTATACCGTCGCCGGCATTAAACCCTGCCTGTTAGAGAGGGAGATTTGTCACAAGGTATTCCCTAAAAATAACACTGCTTTATTCTCTTCCGAAGAGGTGTTAAAACCCTTTTTTACGCAGGTTCTTACGATTTAAGGTATGGTTAGGTCTAAAACGGGGAACTGAGTTCTAGAAGGAGTATAAATCGCTAAGCCCAAAATGATGAATTAGTGTGTTAAATGCTTCATAAAATAAATGTGGCCTCGCAGTGTTTTCGCATGATATCGACCCTATAGAGGCCTCGGTTTGAAGTTATCCGCTACAGCCTTGGCTTTGTCTGTAAATAAATACAAACCACGTGGAATACTCGCTATCATGCTAAAACTCGCGTATACCAGTTTGTGAATGTTAATCGGGTTCAGGCACTTCAGCTAACGATTCTCAACCTCGGATAATGCAATTCTAGCTTTCTGATTGTTTCACTAGATCTCGGTTACCAGCCATTATACCTGCGTTTGACCTTATATGGAAATGAATGCGATGTGATCATGAGATCATTTCGTTTTGGCGCTAGGTATGACACATCACTTTCCGGTCGTTTCTTAGACGTTTCTTAGACAAAACCGGAGGTTGAGAATTTAATTAAACAATTATTCCATTCGCGCTTGTTGGATATGAGATTGGTTATAGCCAACTCGGCCCTACGGGCCTCGTTGGCTATTTATCATCTCCAACGCGTGCTCATGGAAAAATTGTTAAATATTTTACTGGCTTCGTTACTATTTTCCTATGGAGTTTGCTGGCTAATATTTTTCTTCTACTGACAACAGATGTTAATATACCTGCGCCGGGTTGCCTCCGAGGCCTGCGTCGTTTCCTCCGCTGGCAGTCCCAGTAGTCCACGTGATTTTACCGTAATTAAATATAACAAAAGAATGTCTTCCGTTTGTGACCAGGACAGCCTGGAATGTGTTTCTCTGAAAGAGAGGCACGCAAGAAAGTTCAATTTATGTTTCTCTAAGGTTTTTAGTATTTTTAGTTACAGTGTAACCTAAGAAATTAAAACAAGCTAGTAACAAAGCAGGTCGTATCTCGTGAGTGACCAAAACAACGTCATAGCTGGAAACCAGGGCCAGAGGCATTGACAGTTCAGACTAAGCACAGCGAGGCTCGTAAGAAAAGACCGAGGCTCACGTATTCTCCCAAAAGTCCGGCGTGCAAGCTTGGTTAATAAGACGTTTTTTTTAAGGAGGCTGGCAACAGTTTCTAGTACTTTTCTAACAGCTATACTTTGAACACTGCCACTGTTTAACAAGTGATGCTACAATAATGATATCATACAAAATTCCCAATCATTGGTTAACTCTATTTTACAGGATGTTTTTAGCAGGTCATATTGTTGCTATGGTAACCTACTGTGCCACAAATTTGACAGCAGCATGTTTACCAATGATTGGGCAGTTTTTTTGATACCATAATTTTGGCATCAACCGACATAGAGTAGTTATAATGACCCATCAAAGTCTACGTCTTGGAAAGTGCTGGAAACTGTTTCGAGCCACCTTAAGGTAACTAAACATGCGCAGAAAAAAACCTGAGATCCCAGACATTTTATTGACCCCTTGAACTAATTTGTAATAAGGTTAAGTATAGTATGATACGGTACGGTTCTCAGAAGACTTAACTCATACCCCCATCCATTTTTGACCCTCGGAAAGATATGCAAACTCATGCCACCATCCTTTTTTCAATCTCACATCCCCATCCTTTAACAAACTCATACCCCCATCCTTTTTTCGTTTAATCTATGGTCCTCTGTTTACATTACAGGATGAGACATTTCTGTTGTTGCTAATGACATCATATGACACCGCATGACGTCATTATGTCCGTTACCTTGAACTTCACTATTTTCTCAGAAAGTCGGAAAAGAACGGTGGAACGGAAAACTGGAATACTAGAAAACACGGTGAATAAGAAATTGGCTTGAATGTGCAAGTCAAAATGCAGTTGCCATGGCAATGTCAAATCACTCCCAGAGACCAGTCAAATTTCAGCTCGGGTTAAGGGATCAACCATTTGAAAGTTTTTGCATCACACAATAAATCCTCTTTTCAAAATTCTAAGGAAATCTTTGTTGGGGGAGGCAAGTAAATCTCTGTTGGGGGCGGGGAGATACACCACCCCTTTGTGTAAATGTTTTCAAAATGAAAATAGAGATCTACAGTCCTTACCTTAAAACTATTAATGTCACTAGCGCCATAGAAAGCCACCTCGTTCCATGTGGCAATAAATAACCACGTGGCTCTGAAATTTTGTTGATCCACATAAGTAGCTGTCACGTGATCAGTGGCTTGCTGGAGGAGGCTTGGATCTGTGGTTTCTCTGTAGAACACATCTCCTCCGTTCCGAGTATCAACATCAGCCCAAAATGGCGCCACCAGCCGACGATTACCGTCGAGAGGAAATGTATCTGGAGTGTATTGTGAAACTTGCACCAGAAAAGAAATTACGCCATTGGTATTAACCTGAAGCGATGAATTAAGAAAACGACAAAACACAGACTGTCAGATCGTTTAACCAGTCAAGAAAGTCAGTCAAGATTTAACATGGAATGTAAAGAACTCTACTTCCTGGCTTTTGTATATAAAATTGTGATCTTGCTCTTCGCTTTGCGTCTTTCTTTCTTTATCATTAATGTGGCCAGCGTTTCGTACGGTACAACGAAACCCGAGCCCGAGGTGGGGGGGGGGGGAGGGGGGAACTCGCCAAACGTTTTGGTGGGTGGTGTGCACCCCAAACCCTAAAGGCTCCCTATTCGGACCAAATCTGTGATTTTCCCTACCATATTGCAAAACTGAGCTAAAACTCGACACCTCATGTCAGACCCTTAAATTTATGTATGACCACAGCTAACCAGAAAAGGCTCCCATCTACGAAAACATTTGAGAACGGCCACAAGTTTGCCAATGTTAATGTGGAAAAAAATAGTTCCTTGTACAAAGAAAATATGCAATGCCAAGACAGGGTGAAAAAACGTATCCTGTTTCAGACCAAAATGGTCGGCAATATCTATACCCTTTTCCAGACAAAAAAACACTTAAAAGCTATACCCTGTGGCACCTTACATATCTCTGTAGCTCATACAAGAGAGTACCCTACCCCGGGAGCTCAAGCTAGGCGCATTGTTCCACGTAAAATAAAGGTATGGTTCACACAAATGCTCAAAACACCAAACGTAGGTTTCTTTAACATAACATGTTCACCCAAATTTGAGGCTTATTAAAATGTTGAACACTACCCATACATGTAATTAACTGGTTAACTACGTCTCTCGTTATGTCAACATCAAGCTCATTGTACATATTACGCAAAGTCTCAAAGGGTTCACTGCTGTTCCTACTCTTGCATGTAATACGATCATAATGATACCACCTCTGCGTCCATCGAAAATAACTTAATTACCAAAGGTCAAAATCCTATACAATGTACTTACAAACAGTGAATTGTGATATTGGTCAAAGTAAGGGAACGGAATCGAAATCGGCACCGACCCAGAGCTTTCGTCGTCATTTTTCGTTAGAAGCCGATCACCCTCGCTCTCTCCAAAAGGGTAAAAATTGAGACGCGTTGGGGGAAGTGTGACAGCCATCGAAGTGAGAATTTCATCGCAGACGAGAAGTAGAAGCGGTATCAAAATTAAATCAACCTTCATTTTTTGAGTCAAAGATGCATATGCGTTGCCCGTGATCAACGACGGTGTGTAAATATAGTTCTCTAGTTGTGACAAGTTACATGGTTTTATATTGTTCGTGACAGTTCTACTTCCTGTTCGGCTTTACGTCACGCTGCGACGCTTGCATGAATCCGCTCAAGGATTACGCAAAGAACAAGTGGGTGTTTACTATGAGTATAAACATCCTTTATTTCAGAGAAATGAGTCGACTTGCATGGCTTTCCGTTGTTATCTCTGTGCTAGCTGCTACGTGATGACCAAGACAAAATAACGGCGATGACTCATTGTACACGTCTCAGGGAGGGATCTGTTTCGGATGGCGTTTTCTTGTACAGTTCTTGCACGTGCACAAGCTGTTTGGAGCGACAAACGGCATCATATCTCGGATGAAAGGCGAAGAGACCGTTTTTAGGCAGGAAGTAAGCAGCAGACATGTCTGACGATATCGAAGAAGAAATTACTTCCGTCACAAATTTCGCAATACGGACGAGGTCAAGGATTTTGTTAACGCCATGCAAAACAGGCTGAAATTAAATTTTTCCTGTTCAAGCAAAAAATGCTTAAACGCCTGGGTTAAACGGCGGGAGAAAACAATCACGTCGCTTTCAGATGTGTTAATATGAATTAAAGCAACGGATGAGAGCAGACCAGAAGCAGATAAAATGTATTAGACACTGCAGATCACTTAAGACTTATTATTCTTTTACTTATTGATTATGCAAATCTGGTTACGTTTAAGGTCACTCACTCGAGAGACTTGATCATCCGCGATATGGTATAATATTATTTTAAACAATGTCACGCTCTTAAATTGCAATGATATATAGATATACGTATATTGGCTACAGGTCTCGTCGAGCTATAGTAACACTACTAAATGCCGCATTCCTGACCTACAGAACACGGTCTATATTCTTGGCGATCTAAAAGCTTCGTCCGAGATATGATCTTTCCCGCAATAAGATCACGCCTGTTAGTGATAAGGTGAATGGTATACCGTAAATTGCCGCTTATAAACCTCCCCCATTCCGGTTATATAAGCCCCTTCGGATCGGATACAAGCCCCTCCTCCGTTTATAAGCCCATCTGAAAGCCCTTACGAAGTTGTGAAAGCCCAGAGCTTACAGGCGGCAGTTTACGATAAATCACAATGTAACAGTACATGACAGTACTAAGTGACATAGCAACGCAAAGTCGTGAAACTTGTCCCATCTTTCCTCTCTCAGAAGGACGTCCTAGTGTATGGTGAGTGCAAGACTTTGCAAGAAGGAGAGATCAGCGTTCTTCTTTGCGAGCCCGAGACATTTTGACACATCTCAGACAGCTATTATTTTCAGGTTTCTTCAATTAAAAGGCAATTTTGTACGAGCCCAAAATAACCCAAAATATCATGAATGATCTCCTTTAATGTGAAACTCCTACTCCTAGTCTTTAATTTACGAAGTTCTTCCGCCGCACTTAGGGAAGCCACCGATCCGTCTTACGCTCATTGCAGAAGTCGTCACGTAGCACAGATTGATGTAAAATAAAGTAGAACAATAATTCTTAAGGGTAAACACAGTTACCGAGGTTCCAGTAATTTCCATTGTGGCCTTTAAATAAACAAAGTACAAAGAAATCAGTGTTGTAAATGGACAGAAACTAGCAGTAGAAGGAAGAAAAAAATAATAATAAAACGCCATGATGCTTCCGTCCCGTCTTGAGATTGGAAACTCCCGTCACATCACCACACAACGGCCTTCACTTGACTTGTTTCAATGCTGATACCGCTTCTGGGAAACTCTTACTACTAACGGAAGCCGGCTATCAGTGAATAAACAGCAGCCTAATACTTGTATTTCGGCGGTGCTTGAGTTTCCCAATCTATTTTTTTTAGAATTCTTTCGCCAAATTACACTACATCGACAAATTCGTCAATAAACTTTGAACAGCGCTCCCCGTCAAGTTTGTTAATTGATTTAAGATTAAAATTTCAGATGCTGTGAGTTCGAATGTTACTGATTGCAGATATCAATCGATAGCAATCGGCGATTGATATCGATTAATATCGATTGAATAGTGACTTTCGATCAGTCGAATTTTATCGATTGACTGCGCTTGTCTTAGTAGTCGGTGTTGCAGCAGCCTTATTCACTGGCCTTACAGAATTTTGATTATCGGCAGATTTAGATTAAGTACTGAATGTATTCCACTTCAAACGGTGACTACCCTACAAGACGTTACAGCGATTGTACAAAGTAATATGTTTTGAAAATAACTGATAGATTACGGATGAAAAGAAGAAGAAGTCGCGGACGAAAAAAAAGAGTCGATGTTGAAAAAAAAAAGGTCAATGTCCCTTCCAGGCCACAGTAGTACGATAACATTAGGAGACCTTATGAAGTAATCAAATAAACTTGCTCTATAGTGCCATATTACAATGATCAACTTCCTAGACTATAAAACGTAATTATATCACTAGACACAGATAAATGTGAGCAGCCATTTGTTTTTCAATTCAAAGCGACTATATTTTGTTACGTGTGTTGATATTTTAAAGAGCTCGGTATGTCAAGAAATAATAAATCAAAACCCTCCAAGGTCAGCGGAATTATCATAAATGTAATAAACGAAACATAATAAATAAACCAAACATATAAGTTACTGAACAAACGTGAGGTCCGTATTAGAAATATTATTTTGGTCAAATTGTTTTTTGTAAGCTAAGTTGCCCAAACTGAACGAGACTAATTTTACCCTATTTATACGGACCGAATAAGCTAGTTCAATGAAGTATTCATTATTAATAAATGTATGCATCAATTCTCGGTAAGTGCGTGCACCAAAGTTAAGCCTATATTTGCATATTTCAGGCCACTTTCTTGAAAGTTTTCACTGAAATTATCCTCTAGACATAACGTTTGCTTTTGTACAATGAGTTGGAAAAGCTATATTTGCGGAATCTTTTTCTGCACGGTCCATCTTAGCGGTCCCTGTTGCAAAATTCGGACCGCTCTGGAAACTAATCAGAATCCTCCTTTTCGTGGTAGACCAATTTGCCATATAATAAATCAGGTATTCACTGTTATTGTTTCTATGAATCACAAATTAGCCTGACACCACCTGTCAGGAGCTTTTAGCACTTGTTTATAGCTGTTGATTTACATTTATTACTTTTTATGGCCATTTTAATTTTTAACTCAAGGTAAAACTGCCAGCAGTATTGGAGTGTTTTGGCTCAAATATACAACACAATTTAGTGATCATTCGCTGTGCATTTTTATTTCGTTGTTCAATGTGTCATCCTAAAATAAATTAACCGACGGTTTTTTTTTCTAAACCGCTAGCAACTGTCATCACACGATCACGTCCCAGTTTTCGTCACTGTGTCTTATGTAGTTTCTCGATGCTTCATTTTGATAGAAATCATATCCTGGCGGCCAAAACGAACACTTACAATTACTTCGATGTTGGAACTGCCCAAAGGTGGTTTTATTCCAATCTCATTAAGTATCCATGGCAACGGTATCTATTTCCGTTAATACGTTTATGTGACACTCACGGGGTGGCCATTCAAAGGTCACATGGAAATTTTCGTGTACTTTTCATGGTCGTTTCAGCACGGAAAAATGCGCAGCGCTCACGAAATCTGTTTTCTTCTTCTTTTGAGTCAAGCCTCATGCTTGAGTGCGACAGTGCCTGGTCAGCCGACAAACCAAACACGGTTGTGTGACCATCCCTTCGCACACTGCTCAAACACATCCAGTGCTCTGCGTCACTCTTGGGAATTCTATTCCAAGGTAAGGATCGAGTTTAACTACGGACATGGACACACTGACATTTACAGAAGCTCATTGCGAAATTCCAGGTGAAGTTGTGTTTCATTTTCGAAATGCATACTAACACAAAAAACGTTTAATTCAAAATTCAGCGCCTAGTTTTTAGCAACCAAGTTGGTCTGCGCAGCAAAACAAATTAGCTCTCATCAAAATTGTTCGCGTCAATAATAAATAGACATTTTCGTGAGAGCGGCCAGATGTTCCTAAATATACATCCCCGGCAGCAAGCGAATTCACCAGTATACTTTCCATGACCAAATGCGTACAGTTAGCGAAAACAATTTTGTTAAAAAAAGAAGGAAACAAAATAATATTGAAACGTCGCAACTGCTGGCTTAACCTGCGGAATACATTGCCAGTCAAAACTAAACCGCGACCGGTCCCCCCCCCCCCCTGTTTTACCTGTTAGGGCGGGTCGTCTGCAGACTATGGTCAATAACCTGAACAACGCAAAACACTGAAGTCTGCAGAGCTCTGTACATGTTTTAAATATTATTTTTTTTGGCACGATCTGTCACGCCGTCCCTCTCATCCACTCTCCATCAGTCGTCTGATACGAATATTTCAACCCATTTTCAACCAAACGTTACTATGGGCTGAAATAAACAAAAACGAATTTGACTTAGCCTGCGAAAACAGCCGTCCTTCTTCGCTCACGGCCCAATTAGCGAACGCCAATCGGGCCGTGAGCGAAGAAGGACGGCTGTTTTCGCAGGCTAAATTTGACTCGGAAGACATCGAGCATCGAGAGCAGGTAATATTTTTTTTAATCTTGAGGTTGTCACTAGCAACCGGAAAAGGCGTTTCGTATTTCGCGGTACCCCACTATAATTATTGTTTATGATACCTCTTGGGTATGAAAACATGATCGATCATCCCAGTTGTACACGCAACTTAAGCAGTTGTGAAATTAAAGCCTGAAAAAAAAAAATACAGGCATGAATGGGACTCGAAACCATGATCTCTGCGATACCGCCGCAGTGCTCTACCAACTGAGCTATCAAGCCATCTGGGAGCTGGTCACATTGTGAGTTCGTAATATACCCGTAGAAGGTGACGATTGAGGTCATGGGTTCGGAGGCTTTAATTTCACAACTGCTTAAATTGTGTGTACAACTCGATGATCAATCATGTCTTCATATCTTTCTCCGCAGTTCAAATTTATGACCTCTTGGGTGATAGACCGTGAGAACCTGGTGAGGTACTTTCAGGTTTGCAAACGAGAAGTATTCGTTGTTCTAAGATAAAATAAAAAAACTTCTAATAAAAACTGTCTGCATGTACTGGAATGTAACAGCCTCGACAAATGTGGTGACAGTTTCTTTTTTTTTTCCTTTTATCGAGCCATCACGCTAGTGAAAGACCATTGCAAGACCACATAAAACGCGTCTTTTTTTTCTCTCTCTCATAACATCTGGTGACACTGATCTATTTCTAGTTTTTTCGCCACGCCTCACTGGAGAAAGTGGGAGAATCTAACTTTACTGGCTAGTGAATTTTCTAGGTTTTTCAGTTGAATGCAGAATTTGTTATTGATAGGACATGCTGGTTGAGGTGGAGTGCTCCGGCGTTACAAGCTGGTGGTACCTGCTGTTTTATTTACCTTACCATAAGAACCACCCTTGCATGTTAAATAGATAATTCACAATCCCAGGAGCCTTGTCCCTTGTGTAAAAGTCCCGTCATTACTTTCCATCTGCTTGTGCATGAATGTTTTCGTTCTGTGCACATGGACTGTGTCAGTCATAACTAAAACTGCCTGGCACAAGATAAAAATAAGTGATGTCATGGGCAGAGAAAATTCTTGCATAGGCTTATGGGATGATTTCTTTTTGGAATATAAGCCAGTGCGAATTCCTTTTAACCCCACGGTTAAAATCAGTGTGAATCGACGAAGACTGTCGAATCTTGTGTCTTTCAACCTCGTTCCCAGGGTTCTCTCCTTCCCGTCCCCAGGAGCGAGAGAGACGGGAAGGAGAGGACCCTGGGAACGAGGTTGTGTGTCTTTTTGTATAGACCTGCTTTACATCACGCCACGGAGGTCATATTAGTGTTCCCACAATGAACTTTCTCAATTCAGTTGAACTTCTCAGGGGAAACGAAAAATAGTGCAAATCAGCGGAAGCTCGCAGTAGCCGATAGTAAATGACTGAAGGGCAAATCCAGGAAAACTGTTTTAAGTTCAAAATAACGGGGAATTCGAAAGAAGCGAGGTCGAACTACCGAGTCCAATTGTTAGTCGTTTCCAGGACACTCGCCGGGACAGGCTATGACTGATCAACAGTAAAAATTTGCATTTCGCGCCCGATAGGTCACGTGGAATTTTCCTGCCCCGCAGTGCGTGAAGATGCGCAGCGTTTGCCAAGTAGGTTATCTCCTCCTTTTTTGTCAAGTCTCATTCTTGAGTTGCAATGTATTCGCCGAAAAAATTCCAAGCAAGATCCAGATAGAAAGATTTGAATGGAGACATACGAATCTTAGCCATACTCTGCATGGCTGGTGGAAGTCCTTGTTGAAGGTATTGTACGTATGTGTCCGTTATTGGCCAAGCAGAGATAGGACAGTATAGTTTCCGGTTTCAGGTTTCCGCAATGGCGTATCATACTCCCAAATGTATCATTCGTTTCCCGGCACCGATTCTTTTGTTAGGTGAGAATTTGCCGATATTCGGAAAATATAGAAAAAACAACCATAATCAGTTAAGTGAAAGTCCAATAGCCATGGTAACCACCTGTCTATCTGTATAATAAGCAATTATTGGATGAGGTTGAGCATGATAGCGAGAATTATCAAGGCCGAGGTTTGTGTTATCTGCCGAAGCCGAAGGCTGAGGCGGATAACACAAACCGAGGCCTTGATAATTTCGCTATCATGCGAAAACCGAATCCAATAATTGTTTTATTATACAATTATAAATGTACAAGCGTTGAGACATTTCACAGAACAACAACAAAGTAAGCCACGCAATGACACGTTTCAGTGTAAACATCTTTATTAATGACAGCCGTGAATAGCGTGTAAAGCGGAATTCAAAAGGTTTACAGAAAGGATTTAAGCTTAAAACATCTGAAAACGTTTCAGGAAAAACTGAATCGAACTGAAACTTTTGAACAAAATTCTAAAGTTAAGTTGTACGGTCTTATGAAAAATGTTCCCGATTTGCGTTTAATGAATGTTGACATTACAGTTAAAGAAATTAAAATTTTTCGTTATCTCTGAATGAGAGTTCTGTACAATAAATTCCTCTTGAGAAAGGCTAATAACAGGAGATAACTGGTGCGGATTAATAGCCACTTCCTCACCTCTCACCTCGCACTCTGTCGTCAGGGTTTCCGACATTTTACTCTTGGTTGAAATGTCAGTCCTGCTGCAGCTCCGAATGCTGGATTCATTTCTGTGCCCGCTCACCGCCATGATATGCCTTGCTTCGAACCCTGACTTGTCCAAGATTGTAACCGCCGTTGCCCTGATCGAGTGATTGGTGTAACACTTTGAAAGTTTGGCTTCTCGAGAGATCTTTTTCATTTTTTCACCGAGCAAACGCTCTCCGACAACCATGTTATCGTACCACACTTGATCAGATATGCCGGCGTTTTTCTTCGGCCGCTGAAACAAAAATTCGTTTGAGGGATTCAGGTGCTGTATGTACCGTTCAAATGAAGCCACAGGACAGTGTGGTCCTGGTTTCTCGAACATCACGCCTCCTTCAAATCCTTCATCATTTTCTCGTCGGTTCTTTGTGAGTTCATCTGTTGTTTTGCACACATATTTTGCACCTTTGCCATCCGTGCTGAATGAAAAATCAGTTTTTTTGAGTTCACGAAGATTTTGCCTTCCTCGGCGACAAAAGTACAACATAACCTCGAAAAAAACTTTGTTTTGAAGCATTTCCGGTTTTGGTTTAAAAACATCGCTTTCGTACAGCTTTTTAAGATCTTCTTCGCAGATCGGTGGCGTGTGTTGGACTTTGGCGAGCCCTTGTCGTTTTAGTTCAACGCACTTGGCGCCAAAAACTTTGTTTGCCTCGGCAAATGCTGGATCGTTTATTATATCGAAGCCAAGAGTCGCCTTGAAGTGTCTGCCCAGTCCAAATCTCAGGCTGTTGAGAGTGCTTTTGGAATAAGAAGTTCCATCGACTTTTCTAGCTTCGGCATAAAATAGTTTGAGAACGTTACTGATGCCATCTTTGGTTTGCGGTTCAGGAACTTTCTTCTCCTTCAAATACTGCTGTAAAACTCTAAGAGCTGTCTTGGTTGCTCGTTTGGTGTTCTTTGCGTCCTTGTCGTCAACAAGGCGTCCTAAATCCGCTTCTGAGACTGACGCGAATCTTGGAGCGGACTCCGCCATGACAATCTCGCTCAAACCGCCGGCTAGCTTGTCAGGTGACGAAAACCATTGTCTGCAAAAACGCGTCATACCTACATGCATAAACGCCAGTGTCTGTAGATGTGACGCGATGACACAGCGCCATCTAGAATTAGCGGGGTGCTTTTAGCCAATCAAAATTGAGATAGCATCAGCATTGTATAATATTATCATGCAACACCTTGTAGTGAGAACTACCTGAGGTTGTAGTAGTTATTATTTAAGAGTAGAATAACTGACTTGCCTATGATGGAATAGCCTTGGACTACAATGAGCTCATTAACAGCCAATAGCGGTTTATCAAAGAGTGTCCGATTATTAATGCAAGTCGAAATTATAGAGCAAGAACAAAAGACAATAAAAATAATGTTGTAGAGTTTAATGAGAACAGAACTCGTGCTTTGTTCTTTACAGAACTCAATTCATATTATATTTTGCTCGCACGTTTTAATTCTGTTGTGCGGCAATAGAGGTTTCTGTTGGAGAAGGTTTATGACGTTCAAAGGATAGTCGAATGGAGAAAATATATTGACTTTTCTTATTTCTTTCCATTTCGAACTCTAAAAGGCGTATTTTTCGGAGGGGAATACCAAACGAACAGATAGTTAACCTTATATAAATTAGTACGCCTATCTGAAAAAGTCCGACCAACGTTAATAGGAATCGAGAGGGTGAAATTCGGTCCACTTTGAATCGGAGAATGATTTTGACTCACTCCACAAGAAACTGAAGTGCTTACGTTTGGATTTTTTTTCAAAATTTTCGAGGAGCATCGCTATCCCCACTGAGTGTGAGGGATTGACTCGAATACTCAATTAGACAGAGAAATTAATACGCTGCCTTGCGTTTTGCTTCATTTCATTTTGTTTTAGTCTCAGACTCACAAAGCCCCAGATGTGGCCAAGAAACGCGTTGTGGATCGCATTATGAGTAAGTTCTATTTTATACCATACGCGTAACGTAAAATAAAGCGCGGTTTCTAAGAAAGGCAACCAGTGAAGAGAGTGTGTGTGGGAAGAGCGTGTGGTTAACAGAAAGAGTTCCTTACCCAGCCATTGTACCTACTTAAGTTCGATCTAATGCGACTAGAGTTTCAACCCGAGCGTTGCTTGGCAACTGCGTATAAGGCCCCGCCTACACCACGCCGGAGGAATTTGAAAACGGAATCAAACGCATCAAATGTTTTCCGTCCACACTACGCCGGAGGATCAATTTTAAAACGCAACGATCACCGGTCATTTTGGATTTGTGTTTAAGACAACCTCGGGCAGGGAAATCACATGTCATTGTTTCCGAAAAGCTCATTTTTCAAAATGTTTTTCGTCCACACGAAAACGAAAAGCCGGCGCGTTCAAACACCCACCGTATGAAGAGCGTTTTCGAAAAGCTCCGTTTTCGTGACAGATTAGTGTGGACGGTAGGCCTAACGTTTTTAAATTTCTCCGGCGTAGTCTGAACGCTGCCTAAGATACGGAAAGAAATGACGCAGAGAGGTATTGATGCCACGCTACTGAAGTAGTCACGGCAAATCTTGATGTTGGTCTCAAAATCTTCACAGCCATTAACGTTAAATTTGTTCCTATATGTGCTAACCTGTATTGATCTTATGACAAGCACGGCCATGCTAATTTTTGTAAATTCCAATATAAACTAGCTGCCAAGCCATTTATCACAATCGTGCTATTGTGACTGAAATAAAATGAGCAGACACCAAGAGATTTTAATTTCATTATAAATGTCACCGAAAGTGGGATGTTGTCGAATAACCTAAAACATCTTATTCCTTTTGTGTTTTACCAACAGTGGATGGCATTATTGGAGAGATGCATTTAGATATGCAGAAAGTCAATACAGATTCTCAAAGACCCCTTCGCATCAATATTGACTCGAGGACCGGTGTTGTATCTGGATATTTTTTCAACTTCCAGGACCACAAGCCAACGTTCAAGGTGGACTCAAAAGACCAGCCAAGGATATCATTGACTGGAGGTCGGTTAAACTCGACTTATCTCATGGATCAATTTCACTTTCACGTTTATTGTACGAGGGCGGAGGCTGAACAGAATACGCTGGACAGAGCGCAAGTTCCTGGCGAGGTAAGCTAATTTGTGACCAGGAATTTAAGGTGACCTGCAGTTTTATTTCAGATTCATGCCACCTCTCGTTATCAAACGATGCTAGAATATTGGTATCACACAAATGCCCAATCAGTGTTGAACAAGTTGTTTTTATCTTCATGGCATAAGCAACAGTACAACCTGTTAAATATTCCCTCAATTGTAAAAACGACTCAGTGAAACTCGTTTTTATTATTGGATCCTGATAAGCCTGTTAAGATACAAAAAAAAAGTCTGTCAAGAAGGTTCAGAGCCACCTTAAATTTTCGAAAAAAATTCCCTGCTTTTAAGACATTGTTGTAGTGACAGATAGTTTTGCTCATTAGTAAGATTAAGCAGTTGGGAAGTAGAGAGTTCTACCATCAGAACACTAATCTTCCTTGCTTGCTTTATGTTGTTTGCAGTTGCATATCGTGTTCTTCCGTGAGAAATATCAGTCTTACAAGAAAGCTTTAAACAAATTTCAAGATGGCCTTGCCGTTATTGCAATCTATTTAGAAGTGAGTAATTTGATTGACAAGTACACTGTTCTTCAGATGACAAGCGCACTCAGTATTGGTCGTATTTACCCATAGGGCATTTGATACGAGACTTATTATATGTGTAGCTGACTACAGAAAACTGTAGAGGTATTTAATTTAATCCGTGAAACAGCATCCAACTATTAGAATTGGAAAAACAATTCTGCGTCTGAAAACAGACGCATTAAACGTCTCAGACGTATCTTACGTTTAGTTAAATTGTAAACATCATAAAGCAGACAATTTGAAGTGAACTTTGCAATCGCTTTGTAGCCAAGTCTTCCTTAGTAAATACGTCCAGTGAGGGACGAAGTACTGGATTTCTTGACAATGGACGTTGAAAACGATAGGGATACTGTCAAGACTGGTGCGACAATCGTCCGACAATGCCATGACATAAACCTTGATAAATCCCACATTCTTAAAATTGACCTCATCTGTTCCCATAATCTTTAGTGTAGTGGTGCTGGGGGGGGAGGGGGTTTGGTGTGTGAAGTGGAGGGGGGCACAACGTAAAGCACCAATCACGAGGGCAGAGCGTGAGACGAGATGTAACCTGGCGCTATATATGTCATTGTTTTGTTTGTCGTGTTTCGCCTTCGCGCCTCGCACACGTGAAAGCACTCTGCGCTCTGCCCGCCAAACCACCAGTTCTGCAGGCCGGTTTATTTTTCAATCGCAAACAAGACTTGATTTGTTGCTATGGCAGGTTGGAGAGGATGACAGCGGCAACGACCATCAAATAGAAAAATTCTCATCTTTTGCAGACTACATCTCAAGTGATGGAAGTAAGACATTTTCTTTACCTGGCAACTGTGGTGTATGGTGTTGTTTGACGTCTATCGTTTTTTAAGTCTTTAAGTGACTCTAACATGTTCTTTGCTCGGGCATCTGCTGAAAATCGAACAGACTTCCTAAAGTGTTACCTAAGGGTATCCAAGGGAAAAAGATCGGGGAGGGGTGGTCTCTGGGCTTCCTGCCGGGGTTCATTCGGGAAATCTCGTATATGCAGGAGGCTGATTGACTGGTTTATATGTGCTACGGCAGTTCCTTAATTTAAAAGTGTTCAAGTTGTGGAGGAAAACACTTCCATGGGAACGTTTCCTCTATTTTAGATTGCAAGCTGTGTCTCCGGGAAGGCTTATTATCAAAATTGACAATTGTACACCAAAATATGTCATGGTGACGCTTGCTCATGGTGTGAACAAAGTTAACTTCTCTGCAACATTTCCGTTGTCAATGTGCTTTTAGCTGTGCCTCATCGAGCTATGGATGCACTTGGGAAGTTTGGAGAGCACTCAAGAAGCTAGAGTTGCTCTTGGCTGCGCCTGGGGCAATTGTCACTCTCTCTAAACTTCCCGTATGCGTCATAACTCGAAAAAAATGGCAAAAATGTTGTCATCTTGTAGAGCAAGCCCAGGGCTAAATTTATTTGACTGTGCCTTAATGGACGAAAACCCAAGGGAAGGGATCTATCCACCCGCTCTTTCCCTTTGTACTAGGGTGGGAGTATGATATAAGTTGCCTGTACGTCCGAAGATAAATCTCGCTTAAAAACATCTCTAGTGGAAAATACTTAAGGATAACGTGCGTTTCTTCCTGTAGATCGGACAGTGTCAACCACTGCCTCAATCAAACAGCTAACGACTCCTGTGCTTAACGAGCATGCGCAGTACGATGCTTACCGGGGGAACTTAGTGGAGCCTGTCCAATGCGAAAATTGTGTGGATGTCTTTGTAATGAAGGAACCATTCATCATGTCTGTTAAACAGGTAAATCTAATGTGGTCACAAATGTATGCAAAAAAGCATAAAGCTACAAGCGAGTGGAGTCCAATAGGCCACATTCGTATCCTCGGTATGGTACTGAAACTAGCACGCAATGCGGGGGAATATCATTAACAAGAGACTCGTTTCATTCGAAAGACTCCCCGCACGAGCCTCAGTTGCAAGCTAGTTCCAGGCTAATACCGGGAATACGAATATGGTCTATTTAATATGAGGTCATACCAGTTAATATCAGAAAGAAAAAAACCTAGGACGATGACAAATTGGGTTCAGGCACTAACTGTTAGAACGAGTTGCGTCTCAGTTTCTTAAAAAGAGAGATCGCAGGTCAAATGTCCCTAGCGCCCCCAAAAAACTAACTAAATAAATAAAAACAAGAACAAAAGAAAAAAATTCCAAGGGGGTTAGATAGAGTTGAAGTTTCATCGACTATTATTCTGTTGGTGTGGTCAAAAGCCAAACTAAGAAATGGAGAGTTTATAAACTGAATAACGTATGCAATGGGCAATGAATGCAAATGACAGTTCAAATGACACCAGACTGGTCGAGTATTGATGCTTAATTTCCGCCGCTCACTTGTGTACGGTCTGGAAGAGTTCTAGGGAAGAACGCGGGCGCTTTTCTCAAACAGCGGCTGGACATTGAGCCTAATATGGATCCTGCAACCCAACAGTACTCGACAGAGATAACAAGCGATTTCTTTCTTTTAACCAGATGACAGAATTTAGGAAGGCGCCCCATTGTGTGGAAAATGACTGGGCGTTCTAAAACTGGTAGGTAATAATTATTTCTAATCTGTTCTTGTGAGGAACGTTGTAAAATTACTGACTGTTAGCTGGGTGCAGGCCAAAGACGAAGCCTCAAAATATCTTTGTTCTATAATCCATCAAATCTTTTCGCTAGCACACGATTGGTCTAAATGCGTCACGTGATTGAATATACTCCAGTTAAAACTGGGGGATATCGTCGTGATATCCCCCAATTTTTAAACTTGCGCATTTTGTTAAAAATATTTGAAGGATAATAAACAAAATAGCCTCCATTTGGCGCGAAAATATGCTCGGATATTTGTCCTTGGTCATTATCTGTTCCTCAAAGCTCACAGGTTTCGTCGAGGTACGCTCTCGGAAAACTGTTCGCTTCTCCGAACAGACAATGTCCGCGGACAAATACCGAGCAAATTTTCGCGCCATATCTCCTCTGAAATTTGAGTTAACCAATCAGTATTCAGCGGGGAAAATAACTCTAGTGTACTGTCCTGAAGCAAGATACATATTTCCAGGAGGGGCAGTTTAGTCGGATCACTTTCATTATCTCTGGAGACTTAGCGAACGTTCAGTAAAATTGCGAGAAACAGAGTAGCATTGCGAGAAAGCATAGAAGACTGGGAAAGGGAAAAGGGAAAACTTTAAAACAATATACTTTCCTGAAAGCTTTAGATTTTGAGTAAAAATTGCCATCGTAGCTCGCTTGTCAGGTGTCGCCAGGTTGGATTAGCTACGCCTTTCATAACAAACTGGCCTGTTCTTCATTGCTTTAAACTCAGAAATCTGGACTTCAACTCGACTCCTCGCCAATCCCCTCGCAGCTTCACCGCTAGTGTACACGGCTTCGCCGCCAAAACAAAACCACTCGCGCGCGAAATCCCGCCAGCTACGATGGCTACCCAACCGGGACGGTTCGTTTGTCGTATTTTTTACCGGGCTCGTTTTGATATCAGCAAACTAGAAAATAATCCTAACTTCTGTCATGCCTTAGGAAGGTGCCTTAAACTTTGAGAACGAAAAGAGAACGTCTGATATAATGCTTAATGAGTGAAATAAGTTGAATGTCTGATGTTAATCATTTCAACAGACCAACGTGCCCGTGAGTTGAAGTGCATGGAACATTTCAGAACTGGACCGGACTCCTGACATATGGAATTTTGAACTTAGCTAGCCTGAGTGCAGTCCTCCACTATTTCCTTTCTCTGCGTAAAAAAAAATAGACGTCCGTACAATGCACAGGACGTAACCACAACATATAAAATAATAATTCTCTATATATTTGAACTGTAGGGTGCTGGATCACCGTGTAGTAAGAAGTCACCGAGCTCGTTTTCGAAATAATCTGACCGTACGTTTTTAGAAGCGTTCGTAAACGTACATATATTTTTTATTTTATTTTTTGTTTAAAAGGAGAAAATCAGCAAAGAAAGTGAGCTACTAAAAGAAATGAGGGGGTTATCGACCATTAAAGAGAGTAAACTACAGGAGCAGCTAGCGCACCTGGTGCCAAGCCCTACACTTGCTGATATTTCTTCTTAAGCGAGCGCGCTTGATGTATGACGTGGCGTGAAGTTGCGACAGGAATTACGTGCGCAGAAAGGACGCGCAAAAACAATGGGCGCGAACGTCCTTAATGAACAAATACTGAAATCGGGAATTATTTAGCCTCCTACGCAATCTTTTCTCCCTCACGAACGCGTGACCGCGTCGGAGGCTAAGAACACTTGAAAGGCCAATAGCTTACAAATTATTTATTGCTCATCTGAAAAGACTTACAGCTGGAAATTAAAATGCTATATAGATTGCGTAACTTACACAATGTTTGTGATTTGAACGCGCAATACTGGGCGCGTCCTTCTGAAATCGAACTAATCAATTGTGCCGATTAAAAATAGTTCAACGTGATTAGCCACTGGTTCGCTGCTAAAAGTTTTATAAATGACGTAATCGGTAATTTTGTAGCACGAGCGCCAATACTACAGATGCAGACTCGTAGTGTTGTAAATCGTCTACATGTATCCTTTGACACGATGCTCTCGGTTCCATTCTTGGCAAAGACAACGACCTATTTTGTAGCGTCTATGTTATGTTGTGTGAATAGCTTGGTAGTTGCTGAATGATTTCTTCTGTCCAGCTCTTATGTCGCAGAGTTAAAAAAACAAGTGAGGTGCTCATGTCTAAGATGATATGCAATTTGGTTAACCAGTACTTATCAATGACCTACTGACGTTGTCCAACCATGTGCTCTATTTTGCACTTTAGTCTTGCAATTTCATCCAAAATTAATGCAATTAATCTGCATAAAAGAAACACAGTAGGCGAAAAATGCCACTAGTAAATAGCCATACGAAGATTCTACAGTTTATGCAGCCCTGAAAGCGTATTTCATGAAATTCAACCCTGTACAAACACCCGCTTAACCGGCACCACAATCATCACTTCCACAGCATCCCAGTCAACTACAGTCACCACTATTGCAACTCCCATCTCCACCAACACAGCCATCACTAGGTCAACAGCGACTCCCACCATAAAGCATTGCCAATACAAAAACCGGGCCTTAATCAGCACAAGCAGCAAAGAAATCCCTAAACGTCCACTACATAATCCATATGCATAGAATATACAGAGATGAACAGTTGATCCAAAGGCGCTGCCAGCCCCCAAAACACTGAAAGAAACACAAACAGACCAACTCAATTAATCTCCGCCACCACCACAACCGCCGCCGCCACATCCACTTCCACACCCACCTCCACCACAGCCACCACCTGCTCCACATCCGCTCCCACCGTCACCACCTCCATCGCCTCCACCCACGCATCCTCCACCACTATCACCCCCAACACAGCCTCCACCACCTTCACTTCCAACAAAACCTCCTCCCGTACCATCATCCGTGCCAAAACATGCACCCCCTTCTCCATCCGAACCACATTCATTGGAGACACTGTCTGACACAGCATTCTCCCACTGGATCCATTCAAAAGAAATATCTTCGCTGAAATCGAGGACTTTCTCAATGAAGTCCATCACAGATTGGTAATCATTTCTGGGTACTCTTTTACTCAAGTATCCGGCGGTGTACAATGAGGGAGAGACGACAGTCGATGAAGGGTGAGATTGAGGCATGGGCATACAAAGGAGATACAAAACAGAGATTGAGCATGCCAAAGCAAGAATCTCAGGGATGTGCTGAGTACGAGGGGAGATCACAACTCTATTCCTCTGTAGATCTATTCGCACCATGGTATCAGAATCAACTTTAATTAGGAACAATCCACCCTTTGACTTTCGAACTGAGCACCAGCCTCCTGTGCCAAACAGATTGTAGACCTTTATGCTCACGAAGTGCTGCTGCTTCAGTTTCTTTCCACCAAAATATTGCTTCCATTTCCCCCTTTCCCTGTTTGCTGGGTTCATTATCCGCAGCTTACCAGTGCAGACCGCCCAGTCTTTGTCACCCCGAATCACCATGGCTCTCTCACCTTCATCATTGTTCAGAAAAATGTTCTTCCTTTGATCCTCAACAGTAATTCGTTCTGGAAACGTGTTTGGACTGAGTGTGTGGGCTGATGCTACAACGTGATCACTAGTGTTAATAATCTCTACCGCAGATAGCGGAGCATCTGACGAGTGAACAACTCGGCAACTGAACACTCGATTACCTCTCCAGTCAAGTACTGGATGGCTGGAATAATCACACGCCAAACGTGACTTGGCCAGATCGTTGGGAGAGAGCATCAGCTGTGGACAGCTAAGGACTATGGATGGATGGTCACCCGGGGTAAAATTTACCTCGGGCTGGATGTCAAAGCAGTACTTAATGATGGATGGTGGTTGATCGATATCGATTGTAAGCTTTGCAGTGTACTGTCCTCCATTTAGGGGAACATCAATGGTGATTTGTAGATTAGGTGCAGTATCGTCAAATGGAACCGCCTCAAAATAGGGTAGGAGGTCTAGTTGACTCTCGGCGATCAACTTTTTACCAAACAGCTTCTTCTTGAAAAGACGGATGTTGATAATGTGCTTAGATTGATTGTCAAACTTAAACTTTCGTGGGATAGCAGCACCTTTGAAATTCTGAGAAAAAAGAAGCTTTCCTATCTTGCTTTCCACTCGGAGGACAAAGTTTTTCCTGCTATTCAAATTGGATGCTTGGATTCGCTGAATTTCACACGCATATTCGGAACGCGCAAGAGGAGCATAAAGCCATTTAGGTGTCGGTGGGCCAGGATCTGGTGGATCACCTCTGTACATGGCCCCTGCTTTTGAAAAGCGTAATCCAGCTTCCTCCCACACCGATCTCGTCTTCATTTCGGCATCGTACAATTTGGATCCTGGGGTTCGACCGGTTACTGAGTCATCGTGGTGTAACGGCTTCCCAAGCAACTCTTTTGTTGCTTGCTTGTAATTTAGCGGGTGAAGTTGATGGGCGTGCCAGATAAGGTCAAAATCATAGCAAGGAACCATGAATACGTCAGGGTGTAGCCTCTTTAGCTGCAGATGATGCTCATAACGCTTCACAGCGCTCTTGAGAAACAAGTCATCACTGTAGTGTGGCAAGGAAACTTGGTAGTAAAACTTGAACTGACGGTAGCAAGCTTCTTCCAGATTGTACTGAATCCTGGATCGATATTCTGTGAGCACTGGCGGAGGTTTTGTAAGATCTAATTCAAACGGCTCTTCTGGGTACGTCTTTAGCCACCGATTCCGTGTTGAAAGAAGGGATAAGTTTCTTTGGGTGCTGTTTAAAGGAGCGTGATCCAAAACCGTGGATACAATATTGAGGCAGTCCTGCTCGTAGTAAAATGGAGCCAACATGTGTACGTGCCAGACCCATGCAATGTCCAATGGAGCTGCTTGGAGGGTAGGAGATAAGCCAAATCTTGAAGCAAATGGCAACCAAAAGAGTTCATATCGTCTGATGGCATTTCTAACAACAGGACCTTTGCATAGGGTAGGATAATCGTCCACCAGTTTAAGGAACTCGAGCTCGTTCTTGGCAGCCTGGATCAGATCTATTCCGAGACCTTTGGTAAACATCGCTTCTCGGAGGAGCTGGCAAATACCTCAACACAGAGAAGTTGCGAGCGACGATCTCTGAGACAGTATTTCACTGAATAAAAAAAACCCATTTAGTTTAGGTGGATTGGAGCTATTTGTTCCGTCTTCCTATCGGAGATAACATCGTGCGTAATTGATAATTGTTATATATAAAGATGACAAATTTATCATTGAAACTAACTTCAAGACTACACATCCCTTTGTTTTCGTATGTAGTTTTGTTCTGACGGAGTCAAATATTTTAAAGCAATTTTCATGTCACTCGTCTCGAGTGACTCGTCCAGCAAACAGAATACTCTGCCACTAAAATCCCGGTGACTTAATTTTTTTATCAATTGTTCAAGCGAAACTAGATGGCTACGAATAGTCCCTATTTGGCTTAGTCCGACGTGCGTGACGCGAAAGAACAACGCAAGAAAAAAATGTGCGCGCGAAATCATTTTTTTCTCGCGGGTTTCTTTTACGTCACGTTAGACGGACTAAGCAAAAGAGGGGCTTCTCATATAGTCTGGGTTAAATAATGATTGGAATGCATCAACATGGTACGTGTGCGTGCTCTATGCCACGGAACATACCACTTTTAGCATTTCTCTGAGAGGCTTCTAAAATTGCGCCAGTCTTTTTGCAAATGTGGTCAAATGTTTTGAGTATCCCTTGGCCCGGGTTGTTCGAAAGATGGATAATGCTATCCACTGGATAGCATTGGTTTGTTTTGTTTATATCCACTGGATAGCGATTTGTTGTGGACAGCCTTTGAACAACTGGGGCCTGGCATTCTCAAGCTTTTCACTCGCCTTGAGTGTTAAAAAAGCGAAAAATCTGTTCGAACCCCCGTCGAACTGAATTTCAATTCAATTCAATTCAATCGAACTCAATCCTCGGATTAAGTTCAATTAATTTCGATTTCCGAACGATGTGCGCGCGCTCCTGTAGTCACGCTATCCAGTCTAAGCCCTGTAGGCTTCTAGAATCACGTCAGTCGTACGTGTGTTCGTATATTAGTTTTGTTAAATTTTTGTTTTTTTGTTTAATTTTGTGTTTTGTTGCAGGCGGAGTCAAATATTGAGAGTATCCGTCTGGTAATTTTAAGCCATTGTCATTTCGCGCGTCCTGAGTGTTTTAGAGTGAAACATTTTTCGTCCAGCAGAGAGGGTACATCATTTCTGCCATTAGAATCCGAACCAACCCATGATTCGAATCCCGGCACTAACTGAATTTCAATCGAACTCAATTACGGAATGAGTTCGATTTTAAGTTCGATTTCCGAACGTGCGATTGACTTTGCCGGATTGGAATGCATGGCTATCTGCTTTTCCCTGACGGAAAAAATTGAAGTGCGTGCGTGCTCTATGGCACGCAACATACCAATTTCTGGTCACGCTATCCACTCCTAAAATAACGTCAGTCTTTGTTCGTATATTAGTTCTGTTGCAAGAGAGTCAAATATTGAGAGCATCCATCTGGCATGCTAAGCCACTGTCAGTCGTCCTGAGCGTTTAGAGTGAAAAATCTTTTCGTCCAGGAAACAGAGCACTCCATCATCTCCGCCATTGAAATCCGGAGTCTTAATCAACTTTATGTGTATGCGTGCACGATTCCACGCAACATTCTTCTTGGTCACGCTAGATTTAGCTCATGAACCAACTAGAATCACACCAGCCACATGGCGAGACGATTTCTTTCATTTGGGATTTTGTAACTGTGATGATCATTGGCATGATCAAGCACGAGAAACGTAAAAGAAATCAAATTCTTGGTCGGGCAGATCGAGAAAGACTGTTTAACTTAGTACCTGCGATCAGGCGTTCTCAGGACGGCCGATCTCAGATTACAGATTGTTTTGAAAATGAAGCGTAATTTTTGGCCAATGAGATCAGGCTATATTTTACTTTTTCTTAATGGTGTTTAGTATAATCTACTGTTTAGCTAGTTCACTCACCCAAGTAACTACTTGCGTAGAGTACTTCGATGCTAGCAAGTGTCGAGCGCACTGTTTTCGTTCGACTGCTCAGCCATGAAGTGCTTTTCAAAATACCAGACGTGGACTGAAGTGCTGCTTTTTCAAAATATCACAAGTAGACTGGGACGAGTCAGAGAAACGGGTTAGGGATTGGAGGGTATCAGAGCCTGCGTAGAAGGCGTTTCCGTACTTACAGCGTTTCCCGCGTTCTGGCCGCGCGCAAATCAGAGCGAGAAAACAAAATATCGCCCCAGCAGGGCCGTTTAGCCTTGCGTGACATCCCAAAAAAGGCTGCGGAGGAGACGGCTCCGTCGCGGCTAGAATTGCAGAGAAATGCTCTCAGTACGGCAACAATTGCTTCGCAAGCCAAGCATTTATTAGTACTCAGTTCAGAGGTCTAATTACCGCACAGTGCTTTTGAAAGAGAACACACCGGCAATGCTCTTTCCAACAATTTAAATTAATTTTATTGCACTAGTAGTTCAATAAAGATATCACAGAATATTAAAACTGCAAATAAAATAAGTTCTAAAATTGTTAAAACAACACTTGCACAGGCAGGTTGAGTTGAAATTTCCCAAAAAACCACAGCTGCCCCCAAATGGGAAACGGTATTCATAAAAATTCTTTTCAAACTGCTCAGGTTTTTGTTTGTTTGTTCGTTGGAGAGTATTCCTGGCAATCTAAGTTGTACTTGTGTGTCGCTGATTGTAGTGTAACATCAGTTACCGCACATAATTTAAAAGATCCATAATTAAACAGTTATACTTGTCTTGATTCCAGCAAACAGATGTAATGCTTTGTAATTGTGTATTCCTGAGGTCTTCCTTAACATAAGAAATGCAACTACGGTGTCAAGTAAAAGACCCTGGGACCTCTTTAAAAAATATAGAGATTCACTGTGGACTAATTATGCCCCCCCTCCCCCACCACACACGCGAAACTCTTCTACTTGCGATAAATAGGGCCTGAAGTCATTTTACAAGAGCAGACCCATGAGTATCACTCTTCAAAGCAACAGCTTCATTAACAATCAAAACCGGTGTCTTCTACTGTGAAAGGTACACAAGACCCTTTAATTTAGAAGGACTAACACCAAAAACTAAATCTTAACTCGAGAGCGCAGGAAAGTAGAGCTTCGTCAAAAGTATCGACTCGTTCCTTGGAAAATACGTTGCAGCCACCGACAAAAATAAGGCGACTGCAAATTCAGATTAACAACTTTACTGCTAGCAAACTGTACGTTGATGTAGTCGATAAGAATTTCCTCAGCTGAGTGAAAGCGAGGAGCCACCTCCAGGCGGCTTACAAACACGAGTGGAAGATCGTCCAGGAACATCATCGTCTTCTTGTTTACCTAATAAAATAAACAAACGCAAAAATATTGAAAATATACTCGTTTAAGTCTAGCTCTGTAGTACTCTAATGTGAACTGGCGTTTGGTCACCTAGCGTACAGACTGGGTACTACTAGGTTTCCACTAGAACTCAAGCCCAATATTTAAAAAATACTAGCTTCGCCTCAATTCAATATATTTAAGGCTGTCTTTGCTCTATCTTCTAATTCATTATTATTATTATTGTTTTTATATTCCTCCTATTATACTTTACCTTTTATATTTCAATGTCTTAGTTTATTTATTACTTCTTTTTTCTATTTTTCTACTGTGATGTATATGAGTGTGTATGTGTGTCCGACCTAAATTATCCTAAACAAATTGTAATAATGGCTGCCTGCCCCTTTTAACTTTTTTTAACGTTATTTTAGGCAGCCAGACCCCCTATATTTATCTCTATCTATTTGAATAATTTATCTGCATGTATTTAAGTTTATGGGGTAAATAAATTGTTGTTGTTGTTGTTGTCTAGAGCGTTTCCGGTTCCGGTTTTAGGTGCTGGGCAGTGTCAATTGTTGCACGGAGATGTAGAATTATGGAATATTCGTTCCGAATACCGCGGCAGAAAGATGGGAAAATGAGCTTTATGGAAAATTAGATACTAAACCTATTGGACAACAAACATATCGTACTTCTACCTGGACATAGTACAACACATGCCTCCATAGACTAACAGAAACATCTCTTTACCCGTCACGTGACCCTAAAATGTCTGCTCAGTGGGGCGTCAACACATTGCGTAACCACTAGAATAAAACCCTGAAATTTCTCATATGAAACGTGTTGTCTGCCAAGTAGTGTAGTGGTATGGTGGCAACTCATATACGCGATGCAATTTTTTTTTCCTTTTGTTATTTTTTTTTCCTGCTATTTTTTGTTTCGCTTTTTCTTTTAAACAAATTCTGTGACGGTTGACAATTTTTGCAAGGTAGGACATCCGATTTTTCTCCCGAACCCTTGAAAAAATTATTTAGGGTTAAAGTTTTCTTTCCAAAATGATATTTTCTCAGTCAACTCAACACAGCAATAGACAGAACCGAAATCGTAACAGGCAACGACCACATTGAAAAGCTCTAAAGGAATGAGTTCGGCGGAAAAAAAATAAAAGGGATATTTGAGGATGAAATAAATTACTGACCATTACTTCCCAGGAACAATGACTAGTTTTTTTTCCGTTTTGCGTTGATTGAACTTCAAACTTGTGTATCTTTGTCATTGTTAGGAATTCATTATTTTCGTTTGTTACTCCTTGTCGTCAGTTTGTTACTCTATTTGCATTTTTTAGTTATTATTATCGTCGAAACCATCAATCATTCCAAGCTTTTAAAATAGTTGGTGGTATAGTTTTGTGCTTTCAACCAGTTAAATGAAATCTAAACCTTTCAAAGCGTGATAAACACTTTTGCCAACGAGTATCATAAAATTGCCAACTGGAATAATGATAAGAGTACAGAAAAACTTGATCAACTGTTGTATGAAAGTGTCCCGATTAAGAACCAAATACTCATAACACTCGTTGCAATGAACATGACAATCGGTTAAGAGTTTTGATATTTCAATCTTGACGGCGCAATAGTTATAATGTGGCAGACAACACGTTACACAGAGCAAACGCATGCCAAGTCATCAAAGCTGAATTTTATTTATCACTTTCTATTTTCCCCCGAGCACAATCACGTTTGCTGTCATAATCTGGATTGTCACGCAACGCTCCCAACACTAACGCAGAAGCGTCGCGTGACACCGTAAAACGAAGGCCTCGAAAGAGACTACCCTTTTCCACCATTATTGACAAACACACAAAAAGGAAATAAACATTTCCAAGCAGCAGTTTCTAATAAGGTAATATTTTCAAGATCGTGACGTCCGAGGCCGTTTCCAGGACTGTGCCCTCAGAGGGTCTTGGCGCTCACTCACCAGAGAGCTCAAAGCCGGACCTGTGAAGGTCCCTCGAGGCACCACTTTTCTTATGTTCCTGGAACTTCTGTTTGCGTTGCGATGGGGACACAACGGCTGGGGGCTCTGAGGAGGGTAAGGTGATAACGGGACCGTTGTATGGTTCCCTCTCAACTTTCTCAAGCTTACGTGTCTGAAATAGAGACATTGACTTGAATAAGCGATTTTTTATTTATTACAATTTAATGGCATCAATACATAATAATAAAACCAGTATAAATAGCCATTTGGATAATCTGTAAAAGGAGTCCAGGACCCCATAAGAAACAGATCACCAATGAATATCTACTGAAACAAGTTACAAAGTAATGTATAGATCGTTTTCACGTGACGTCATCACTTCCCAAAATCTAAAACTAAGGATCCACCAAAGTTTTCATCCTCATCAGGTATAAGAGGTGACATATTTATATCTGTTTACAACATTACAGCTCAATAGCGTGCTTCGTTTGGAAACTAGAGCATTTTGAATTTCCCGGTTATGGAGGTGCGTGACACAAGGCTACGATCAAATTTGTTGAAAAATATATACTTATCTCATGATTTTGAGCCCAGATAGAAGCTAGAGCATTAGAAAAAGTGCTTATGTAGATACTTGTTTTTTCAGTACTGATAATCAGCCGCCTAGAAAGCCAAAGTAAGTTCCAGATGTTGACACTATTTTCCGGCCGCCATATTGGTGTACCATGGAGGTACACCAACATGGCGTTTTAATACTGGGCTCTGTAAATTTCTGCGAAACATTTCGACGAATATCTGAAGTTTGGGGAAACGCACAGGCCTAAAACTTGGAGAAGTGTCTTATTTTTTTATCTTCTATAACATTTCTTAGCTTTTTACACTGGATAGTTTTCGATTTATTTTTTATTGCGTGACAGTGAAAACGATCTATAGAATCAATATAAAATCATTAAATAAACAATAATAACTAATAACTAATAATAACTAATTTTATTTTTACATAAAGAGTTAAGGAATACAGATTCCGTATTTTTCAAAATAAAAATTCCGGCAATATAAAAAAAATCTACCTAATGCGTGAGAGAAACAAAAACGAAACTAAGAAGACAAAAAAAACAAAAACAGCAACAACAAAAGACGAAGAAAACAAAAAAAAGAAAACATAACTCAAATTTGGAAACACAAAAGGATACCGTTCATCTCACCTGATCTCGTTTTAGGACCCGGGCATACAAGTACGAGGGGTAGGGTGGGGTGGGGACAAACCTTCCTGACCCACGAACCACATTGAGCTGTAGAAAGACAATAGAAATCAGACGATACGGATATGAAACGAAGATTAAGGACGGGTTGGGGGGGGGGGGGGAGAGAGGAGATGGAGATGCAGTGAGAGCGAGAGTGAGAGATAGAAAGGAAATGCAACACATAAGAAGAATAGAGATATTGAGCCAACAAAGAAGGGGGGTGGTATGAATTGAGAGGGGAGAGGAAAGGAAATGAAGGAGATAAAGAAGAAACGATATCAAGAGTCAATGAAAAAGACCTACATGTACACTGTATCAAGACGACAAATGAAACAAAATGTAGAGCCAAGGTTCATTCTTCAGGACTCGCTACAGAGAGGTTTACTCTCTTATGAAGGCCTATACTTACTTCTCCACGTTCGTAAACCACTTTTCCCTGACAGATGGTGACTTCTGTTACCCCGTGGCACTCCATTCCCTCAAAGATGTTGAAATCTACAGCCTGGCCGTGGAATAAAAAAAACATATGTATAACGTTAGAAAGTGGATACCAGTAACAGTGCTGAGAGCAAAAATTAATGTTCACTGTATATACTATTGTATCAATGAATGCCAGCAAGATCATCCTGGAATGGAATCATTTGTAGCTTGCAGAACAGGTGAATAATTGTCACCTGAAAATTCCATAGGATTACCCTCCAAACATCAGAGTTGTACATTTATTCATTTTAAGAATAATTTAGATGTTACACGATGGATCTCTCTGCATAAATCTGTCTGCTTCTTCGAAATAAATAAATAGTAATAAATAAATTACATATAAATTGTATAGAGAAAGCCACATCAGCCTTAGCTGGTTTTGTGCGGGTCCTCTATCCTGGTCGAATTGGAGTTTGGAGATGTTGGTTTCTGTGGAGCAAGTAAAACCCGAGGACCCAAAGAAAAACCCTTGGAGTAAGGCGAGAATGCACATATGGCATCAGGCCGCTGGGCCGGAATCAAACCCAGGCCACATTGGTGGGAGGTGAGCACTCTCACAGCTGTGCCATCCCCTGCTTCCTGAAATAATTATAGCTCAAATACTGGGTAGCGTGAAGGTAATGGTACACACACACACACAGTTGTATTACTTGCCTGGTGATGAGTTTTGGCAGAAATCACCCGAGTGGCTTCAGGATCCCAAACTATCACATCTGCATCAGAACCTACAGCAATGCGGCCCTTGAAGGAGTGCACAGTAGATAGCATGATCACATAGCTTCAACAATAAGACAATTAACAGATTTGGTGCGACATGTACAGCTGTACATGGACAAACAATGTCTCCTTGTTCATGATTTTCTCATAGTTTGTGCGCTCGATAAGATACATGTATTGTTATCGTTGTTGAAAAGTAAAATACATTGGTCAAAGCTGAGATGCAAAAGTTAAGAGGAAAATATATATTTTTTAAATACATGTAAGCTTTAACTCAGCAATTTGCACATCATAAGTTTCACAGACCAGCATTTTTGCTGACTTGAAGGCAGAACTACACATAAATCATGCCTTTGAATTTGCCTTCATATTTTTCATGTACATGTACCTTCTCTGCATCTTGTCCAAGAATTTTTTGTAGCAAGCTTAGTTGAATAGATTCTGTTTGTACTCGCAATTTCTTCTGAAATTTGACCAGGACTGTTGCACATAACAAGAAAAAAAAAACGCTACAGAACCTACACTGCAGCAGGTAACCTTTCTGTCATTACCTTCCGTGGATAGATGTTGAATACTTTGGCAGCTGTAGTGCTTGTCACTGCAACGAAACGACATGGATCCATCTTTCCAGATGCCTGAGAGAAAGGAAAGGCAAGTTTTCCAAAGTAACCACACGCATATACATGTTGATACATGTACAAAAGAGACATTCACCACAAAACAACAATTTACACCAATCCAAACCAAAGCAAAGTTGAACAGCACTGTTCAGCTAGCACACTCACTACGCCTTTTTCCCAAATAACAGACATCCTATCTTCCACACCTGTGGATGAAAAGAAAAATAATAATAATAATAATAATGACGATGATGATGATGATGATGATAATAATAATAATAATGATGATGATAATAATAATACATGCATAAATTATCTTATAATAATTCTAAACCTGCATAAATTATCTTATAATAGCTGTTATCGGAGTTGAGCCCGCTGTCAAATATTCCTTTGTTTAGAGCGGCACACAAACGAGGCTAAAGGGTCAATACAATGCAGTATTGACCCTTCCGCCTCGTTTGCATGTCAAACCGCTGATAACTGCGATAAGAGCTATTGATGGCATTGTAGGGTAGCCAAGCCCTTTGATTTGTTTTTCTTACAATTTACTCATATTGCAAGTGCAAGGATTTGCAGAATGACTTCAATCGAAAAGCAATATCAAATATGATAGGGAAATCAAAACAGTATTTCAAAAATAAGCGGAATGTGCAAGTGTGTTTATCCCTAGTTTATTCTCTTTGATTAAAAATAACAAAGAAGAGCACAAAATAATTTGGCGTAAAAAGCATGCACACCGCACTAAACGTTTGAAACTCTGGGTTGGCTTAGTGACATCAGTGAAGACAGTGATCGGCATTCTACTTTTCTTCTTGAAATTCAATGACTTTCAAGTTCAGAGACTATTTTATAAATACAGTGCAACTTACACATTTCTTACCATTCACTCCATTTGGTATCTTCCTAAAATCATTTTTGCCAAGAGCCTTCTGATCTGCATTAAAGGTACAATTATCTGTTCCTGTCAGCTGAAGATCATCACTAAGTAAAAGACATAAAGACAACAATCATCATTTAACCCAGTCATATGTTGTACTAACACCTTCTGTACTGGTGGGCCCACTGATCACACTACAGTGATGATGTACAGTAGGTTCAATTACATACATGTTAAGTTTACAAAAGGTTTATAAACAACTTACTTGGCAAGAAGATCCATGAGGTACCCAGGGGTAGTGGGGTCAGGTCTTAAAGGTGGTCCCATAACATGAGCTGCACACAACAATAAGATAACAGTCTTAAAGAATGCATTTAACAACACCATGGCGTACACTATTGAGTTACATGTGTGGATGCACGCAGAAGGTTGCTAAGCACGAAAGAAGTGGCAAGAGCTGCATGAGGCAATAGCCGAGTGCAACTCTAGCTTCTTGAGTGCTTAGCAAGCCTCCCGAGTGCATCCAGAACTCAATAAATAGTGTACATGTACAATCATCTGTAGAATTTACCATTTATTTTATAACATAACATTGACACATTGGAGCAAAAGAAGTCTGTTTATTGAGCTACATTAAATTAGCAAAGAAGCATACACCCCTGGGCAAATAGTAGACAATGAATCAACCAATCAGAGCATGTGCTTTGCTTTAGATATGTTATATAATACATGTATAAAATGACGTCTCTTCAAAATCCAAGGATATTGATCATCAACTCTTCCCCTACGCGCTGATTTCGCGGGAAAAGAATAAAACCCCAGAGCACATCAAAAATAACCTTTTTTCACAAGAAATTAAGTTCGGAACATATATAAATTTATATTCGTTATAATCATCGAAAAAATGAGCATTTCTGTAAAATTTTTTTCTTCAAGATTAGCCAAAATCTCGTATTACAAAGTCAAATCGAAGTTACGCTTCGCAAATCAATCTCTTCAAAACCTTGACTTCGAAGCGATGTATCTCTTCAGCGTAAATAGCTACCACACATCGGCACGGGAAAAATCTGTTCCTTATCAATCCAGCTTCATCGTGTTAAAAAAGCGAAAATCGAACAAAACCAGAGATACTTATAATTTTATTTGTGACCCTGCTTGATCTTATGCACTCGACAATAGATGCAACTGTTACCCATAGCAACGGACAAACACGCGGCAATAACTTAGCCGACTTTTCGGTCAAAAAAAGCTAGAATTGTTAACGGTGAGCTGGACATTGAATGAGAAGTTACATCTTTTTCGTACTTTTCTTAGGCGATTTAGACGAAAAAATGACCTTGACTGGCCACAAAACAGAACGAAACAACAAACAGAGCGAGACAGTGTGATAAGCCGACAATTTATTCACATCTCGCCACATGGTCGAAAGCACGTACGCATTTAAAAAAAACTTTCTTCTCAATAATTAGAGCCTTACAAGCCTGTAACTGGTTCTATTATAGTTACAAATGTCTGGACTTTCATCTCCTAAAGATTTGGCCACAATTTTTGAGCAAATAAACATCTCGCCGACACTGTCCACCATGGAATATTTTTTGCATACTAATTTGCTGACTTTACAAAACTATCCCGAGGGGGGGGATATGACAGGGAAAGCTGGAAATCGGCCTGTAATTGGCTAATGATGATATCATTCCACTCTCCAAATTTGGTGAGAATCGGATGTAATGCAGATTTTCTGTCACGCTTTCAATACTCGGTTATTGGGGTAACCAAAATTAAAGGGCCGGTAGGGAAAGTGTTAAGGGTGCATATAAATGTACATGTACGATGAACATGTTACCTTCTGTATCTAGAACGTAAACAACAGAGGTACATGTACATGTACAACTTGCTGTATAATTAAGTGTTTACAAATGTAAATACCTGCAGCATGTCTCCAACACTTGTGCCAATAACTTGTTCCATCAGTTCCTAAACTTGCAGCAATTGGCTCCCCCACAACAACAATGCCTCGTCGCCGAGCATCACAAATAGCCTGAGCTGAGCTCTTGCTCATCACATGAACAATATAAAGGGGACAGTTTATCTGTAAGTAAAAACAAGAAAGAAAACAAATGTTCAACAAAAAATGCCAGGTGAAACATGACTTTGGGTAAAAAAGTTTGCTATCCCAGATATTTGGAATGACTAATATTCCTTATATTTCAAACTTCCAAGCTGCCGTAGAACCTAACATGTAAATATCTCAAATTTAGCAGCCTTAAATTTCATCACACTTTCCACTTCTGTCGATCTCAGTGTACTGCATGTACATGTATCAACTAATTCGTCAAATGTTAAAAGCACATATAACAGGTTCCACAAAGGGCCTGTTTCTGCCAATTTTTTATACATGTAGCATGCAACAGAGAATGTAATTGAACTAGTACATATGTACATACCACATGTAATAGTTAAAACAAGAGCACACAAAAAATAAATTGGATAACTTAGAATGGAGAAGAACCTGCACAAAAATGGCTATGGCTTGCAGCCAATAACTAATTAACATGTGAACACCCAACACACCTGATTGGCTATCATGATAGCTCTAACACAAGCTTCTGTTTCTACTTCTTCTGTGCGACACATTTCATGTCCTTCAGGACCAGTGATTCCAAGAGCAATCATCTTCTTTGCATTCTGCAAGAGAGAAGTGTTGTTACACACCAAAATTGAGATGTCAAATTATATCTTCAGATTGTCGCTGGTCAATGTGTCATGCCAGACTAAGCTTTCACAGTCCAAAATCCGAAATTTCCCACAAAATTGTCTAACAAGTGTCTGTCACTGCTGCTTGGTTGGTGATCAAGACAATGGGTGACTTTTCACTGGTTCTCTATCCTAATCGATCTAATAAGCTACTCTTCATCCACCCCTAGCAAAGCCAATTACCCTTACCAAGAGATTTCAAGGGGATCACTATTTAAGCAGTGTTACATGTACATGTAACTCTTTGGTACAATGTATTTGAAGATGGGAATCGTCTATTAATAAAAGTGGTACCAAGGTTTGTCAACTGTAGCCTTGTTCTTCACACCCGTCACATGTTACAATGTACTTTGTGGGCGAATTTTATGAACAACATGCAATTTCACCTATAGCATCAAGGGAAAATACACGTAAAGCATACTCAGCTGTAACAGGTGTTATGGGTTATGGCCATTAATGACAGCCCTGAGTACATTATGCATCTTGTACATGTGAATTTAAATCTTGTTTCCATGAACAGTACTTCACCTCTGCTATGAGAGTTCCATTTTCAGCATGAACTTGTGCAATAGCTCCAATGTCCTTACATTTGCTGTAACAGTGGAAAATCTGCCCCACACAAGGAAAATAAACACAAGAGCATACCCAACATAAGAAATACTGACTCCTGCGGCTTGTCTATACTAGCTTACAATTATGTCAAAATTAAATTGTGTTCCCTGAATTGTGTTCACTGATGTTGATTATGTGGC
>OZ026602.1:27318305-27325805 GCA_964020085.1 Micromussa lordhowensis | reverse complement strand
CTTGTAGTTACATGTAATGTTTTTTTTTTACAATGTAGGTGTCAAGATTGTCTGGACAGGTTCCAAAATTGGGGGCAAAATACTGGAAATTAAGAGCGTGGATATTAATGCTGCACTTAATTAACATTGCAAAATTAATGCTCAACAAAATTAACATGACTTAAATTAACACAAATTTTAACGATTCATGTTAATTTTGTAGAGTGTTAATTTCCTATAATAAGGTGGACATGTAAATGTTTTGTAGCTGTCCTCTGTAAATCTGGGGAGCACGAACAATAGTGGCAAGTTTTCTGTACAAAAAACAACATTATTACCAGGCATAACAAGCTTTTTTTGGGCATCAATCACTTTTGCCCCTCCAGGAACAACAAGGTTTTTACCAACTTCCCTGAATGGAAAAATTAAAAAAAAAGAATCAATATAAGTATATGCAAATTCATAATCAACAAAAACTTCCACAGAATCACTGCAGACACACATGTACAAATACCTGTACACTGACATATATATATCGGAATACCGGTACTCAAAAATATTTGATGTACAGTACATGTAATATCTTTGTCAAAAATTAAAATTAGTCATTAACAACTTACATGTACATGTACATGTATTACATTATCTACATGTACCCTCTAACAGCATTGTATTACAGATAGTTTAAACTGTCTAGTACTCACTTTATCAAACCACTCTCAATAAAAACATCAGCTTCAATCATGTCATCGTCATTTACGACAATTCCACCCTTTATGAGGATGCGGTCTTTCTGTGCCTAACAAAAAAGGTACAAAATAATACAATGAATGCATGTTTGATTGCAGTGGACACTACATGTATGGCTGATGGAATCTCCTGCTACATGTACTCCAGCTCCATTACGTTCGTGAAAAATGACATTGTTGTCATTCGTCTAAACAGATCCACGAATGCATGAATAGTAAAAAAAAATAGTCATTCCCCTCCACTTGAACAAGCTCAACAACAACTTATTTGAAAGGAACCGGCTATTGACTAGTACGACTCTTGCCTGACCCCTTTCACTTGAGCCTGCTGTTCTAACAACCCAGTGTTTCTGTAGAGACCAATATGATATGAATATGTTCCCCTAATTTTCTTTAGATGCCTATGTGCCACAGTGGAGTAAATGGTCTCCTGAAATATGAGAGGCTATGAATTCAAATCCTACAGGGCACAACTTTTTAATATTTTTTTTTATTTTTTGTACAGAAACGCAGTGTTTTCCGTTTCAATGCTTAAAAAAGTTTTTACATGTAGTTTGAGAATTTGTCCAGCACATCAATTGATTTCGAACTCAAAATATGCTAGCCTTATTTGAGCCCTTAGTTATCACTAGTGTCAGATAGGATTGAGAAAGAAAAACGATGAAGACTTTCCCTTACAATCGAATCAAGGAGAATGAACGTTGAATTTTTTCCCTTACAGACCTTACAATCGTATATATATATAAGCTTTACAAATGCGATTTGTGTCCTAGTGTTACATGTACATGTACATTCAGGTCAATCATACAGGGAACGACTTCCATTAAACAGCATTGAACTGGTTTAACAGTGAGAACTTCAAGCTAAAAAAACACATACGTTGTTGACCATACAGAAACGATCCACAAATAAGAAACAATGCCACAGAAACAAATCACTTGGTGATACTTGGGCGCAAGCGACTGCCAACGCTTTATATACTGGTCAGCAGATGTAGAAAATGTTAACAGGATCGAAGGAAGGACGGACGGAAGGAAGGAGTGCCGTGTTCCATCCATACCTACATCTCGGATTAATGACTATTATCTGAGTTAAAAAAAAGATCTTGAGATACAATAAAAGCCTAAAAAGACTGAAACTGATTATGTATTATTCTTTTGTAAAATGTGTTGGTAACCTTCATCTGGTCCCTGAAGTGCCTGAAATAGTCTAGGCAAAAAACAACCCCAGTTTTTACTACATGTACATGTATATTACAAGTATGACTGATTACAGTCACGTTTTTACATCTGGAGTATTTTTTTTTGAGATAGATCTTCTTACATTATAATTCTGAAAACAGAACCATACACAGGACTCAACTCGAAGGAAAAAACCTTGGGGCCAGCTGGTCCCTACATGTAAGTTGTCAGATTTGGTTGCCAGCAGAAGTATTTTAGTCGCTAAAACATTTTGGCCCTTTGGGCCATATATTATTCAACAAAAAACAGTATGAGAAGCAGGAAGAAGAAAGAAAAGCATGTTTCTTTAACAAAAAAGACTCAGAAAATATATTCAAGCAGTCAAATAGATTCCATTTGGCTATTGAAGTCATCTGTGATAGAACCATTAATGAACAGATGCACATCAACATGGAATCTATGTGTTTTTAAAAATCTTCCACTGAATAACGTTTTTCATTTTTGAATGCTACAGCTGTACTTATATGATGTGTAACTTCTACATTATGCAATTGGATTTTCAAGATCAGTATAAATTCCATGAAAACACCTCCAGTCATGTGTATTTAATCCCTTGCTAATCTCTATTGAAAGACTGCATTAGCCTGTATTGTCTACATACAGATGTTCTTTAACTTATTGCCACTATGCAATGACAATTAACAATTTCTTTTTTCCCTATAATTTACTGGTACTGTAGCTGCTAAATAATTTTCAATATCTGGGCTTGATGTTAATTGTGATAAGAAGTACAATGTAGTTGTTATTCTTATCAGCCCTGATCAGAGTTAGAAAGAGCAGTGCATGTATTAAGGAACAAAAGAAAAGCAAGTGGAAGAAAAAGAGTAAGGGATGGTGAGAAGGTGGAAGGAAAGATGTAGGATATTTTTAATAACAGCATGAAAGGATAATCTATACGGGGTGTACCGGAAATTACATTTCAAAAATAAAGTGCTGCATGGGTTGAGGGTAAAGTAGCCATTTAAAATAGAGTCACATAATGAACAGCTGTTTTTGAAAGACAGATCGTCATTGTCATCTGGAGACTGCAGATTTCATTCAGAGCAGTTCAAAGGAAATTTTAAAAGGAAAACAAAAAACAAAGTAAAAATGTATGGCTACACAGTGTACACGCACTAAACAGTATGTAATACTGGGAGACCAGGCTGTTTTGGAAAGGATCCATTTCTGACATCATTTTCAAAACAATGTCATTCCACCCTCATCACTATTTGCCATTGGAAGGTGTGTAAACAATGATGTAACCGCTTTTGTCTCTTCTCATTAACTGGGTGCACTTGTGTTTTGCAAGGGGTTTTACCCTGTAGTCAAAATTAGTAACCCACAGTACATGTATGTTGCTATTTCAGCTTTGATAAATATTATGCATGCACATGTGATAATCAAAGGAATATGGTCACAATCAATTAAACCTTATCAAAACTGTTAAAATATTACAGCGTGACTAACTTATGGAATATTTGTGAACGGACTTGAAAAGCTTGGTTTGGAGATTGAACCTAACGTACTTTGCGCTTTCTGGGCAAAAGATTAGAGCTAATACCTACATGTAAAGATGAGACGACATTTTTTATATTTCGAAAATTCAGATATTCGGAGAAAACAAGATCACATGAAGCTTTTGATTTGTTTGAACATGAATATTTTACTGACTGCCAAGAAATTAGCATGTGACCAAACGCGGCGAAGTCATAAATTAAAGATTTGCAGTGAAGCCTTTATTTGAATTGAACAATACGCAGAGAAACCTACATAATTTATAGCGCTGAGCGTCTAGCTCTGAATAGGGTTTTGAGGTGAAAGCCATTTAAACCACATACTGTTCCAAAAGGGGAAGAAAATTCTCATGTTATCTCCGTGGATCTTAAAAGAATTCACGGCCTCGTTTATTAAATTTATACGTGTACCGTAGCGAAATGTAACTGACAACAGATACATTTTCGCAAGTGCATAACGGACGTGTTGTTGTTTACAAAAGATGTAAAAGTTATTGACGAACACAGACAAGTTTATTTTTTATGGCATCATAATACGAAATCGTACGCTAAGCAGTTATTTGCGGTATCGCAATTTCCGAAAAAAGACACTCCGACATTTAAAATACAAATCGTAGCGAGGCTGTTTAGTGCCAAGCTCCATTTGCAAACGGGTTGGAGGTTTTGAATTGACAAGCTAAAACCTTCCATTGCGCCCTGTAGCCTTGATCTCAAGTGAAAGCCTTCAGTTACAGTTCTCTAAGGATCTAGCAATATCATCTTAAAGCTCAACTCCACATAAAACATTTACTCACCATTGCTGAGGCCATTTTAGAGCAGCCCTTGTAGTTTCTTGTCCGACAACAGTAGACGTGGAGCTGAAAAGCGCGCGATTGCGAGACCTTCTTCTGAACGCGTGGGATTGTGGGGTCGTCCGGAGGGGCTTGGAGAGACTTTCTTCGGTGTCACACAACGCGCGTGACAACTCAAAGCTCGCGCGCGCGTCCTTCTGTTCTTTTGAAACAGTGACATCATTCGTAAACCGTTTATAACCGTCACATTGAAAATAAAAGGCTTCAAAATTGATCAGCAGAGAAGCATATTTAAATAGCCGAATGGTAACTTTAAACGGAATCTCGAAAATGGAAGATCAGATTTAACAACGAAACAAGGGTACGTGTAGAAATTTTAACTCTCACGGCAAGGCTAATAAGGTAGTCTCCAAGTCACGGTTCATTTCTTTGTTTTTAGTTATAAATGAAGTCTTCTGGTCTTCAGTATTTTTAAGACTTTTAAGGTAGCCTTCCGATTTGCAAAAAAATTATTAATCCTAAATTGTCTGAATTCTGCAAAACTTACCGACATCTCATTTTGGCTAGGTTGCTCTAGGTTATCATAATGTAGTGCTTTAGTCGAATTTCCAGTTCCATCTAAAGCTGGCCAAAAGGCTAAAAGGGGAATCAAGAAATCCACACAAGCCACGTTGTCTTTCTTCCCAACTCAAATACGTCTTCCGATTGGAGGACGACTCATGTGTCACGTGTCATCTGGTCAAAACTCCCTAGGGTTATAATTTAAATATAAATTTTAGTGATATTAACTTTTTTAAAACATTAATAATACACATGAAAAAATTATTCGATTCTGATTGGCTGAGCAGTGCAGTTTAAGTGTAACACCAGTGCAAAATGTGTAACACCAGTGCAATTATGGATAATGATTGGCAGAAAGACAATGAGAAATTTTGTAGGCCAATGATATCATGTAAAGCAGTGATAATCATTTTGTACAGAAACTCTGAAAAACGTTTTCTCGAATGCAAAAAAATGGCTTCAAGAAACATCTTCCGGCAATTTTTCTGCGCGAATTTTTTCATGTTTGTATTATCAATAAAGCCCGGTCCTCACTAGCGACGCAAGCATAAGCATAAACATAAGCATAAGAAGCTTATGCGCTAGTGAGGACAGCCGCGACATAAGCATAAGCATAAGCTCTTTTCTAATACTTATGCTTATGCTTATGTTTAGTGAGGACATCGTTGACATAAGCATTAGTGCTCGCTGATTGGCTGATACTCTTACGCTTGTGCTTATGCTTATGCTTATGTTAAAGTGCACCTAACCCCAAAATTTTTTTCCGCCTAAAAAAATCGTCATGTGTTGGTGACTACTTCTTCGAAAACATTTTTGGATTTGGTCAAATCCTTGAATTTTTATGCCCCGTCGAGTTCGAATGGACCACGACCGCGCAAATGGGGATCTGGGCAGAGTAGAGTTGTGACGTCACTTCGATTCTCAGCCAGTCGTCGGTCTGCGAAAGCGTTTCTAGCACGAAAATTCATTCTATTTGGTCTTGATTGGTCTTGGTCTTGTAATTGAAGAAAAAATTACTATGTCCTCCGAATCATCGGACTTGGAGACGAGCTTCGACTGAGACGACTCGGAAATCAATTTTATCGCTGGATACGAACTTGAAGACGACGAGCATTTATCAGTGCCGCGTCTCACCACGATCACAAGAAACCTCGAACGATTCAAGCGATGACGATGCTGCTTTATACACTGACGAGCCACTTACTGATGCAGAATGGATAGAAAAATATCAAGAAGAAATGAAGGCTAACGAAGAGCTCGAACGAAGCCTTAAGGACCGGTTACAGGGCAATGTAGAACTGAAGGAATAGTGCGTGAGCTTTAGTTTATGCATTACATGTGTTGGCACGCTTGCTTCTGGCGCTATTGTTTATGTATTTTAGATTACTTTTCTGCTAACATAACTTTGCTGAACTTTAGGTGCAAGTGTGGAAATTGCACCGTCGCTCTGTTACAAAACATCAATGAGAGTTATTGCTGTTGTGAACTGAAAGGCTGCGAAGAATCGATTATAAAGAGGAATTTCCATAAAGAGTGATCTTGTCCTACAAGATCTTGCCCCTGTCGGGAGAGGGTTGTCCAATACTCCGACAAATTTATGCACACCATTGTATTGTATTATATCCACATAACAATAGATTAACAATACAATACAATTGAGAACGACGCAATACAATAGAATACAATACAATGCTATGCATAAATTTGTCGGAGTATTGGACAAGTATGTGTCGGGAAAGCGGTAATTCCGAAGCTGTCTCGCACCAAATACGGAATTGATGGAGCTTCTTGGTCCCTCAACAACGCGTAGTTCCGAACAAAATCATCTGGCTTGAAATGCTTCGAGCATATCACGGAATTGAGTACGTTTCAGTCTCACCATAGTTACAAATCCTTCGTTTCTTTGCCTCTGGACGCTCATCGCCGTAACACGGTATCTTATGGAGCCCTATTCCATTCTCCAAGCTTCTGACATTACTGCAACCCCCAACAACATCTGTTCAGCATATTTGCGACCAAAATCGATCTAACCTTCCAAATGTTATCAAGTGAATGGTGCGAAATAGTGCGAAACTGCGAAATCATACGGTTTTTCTCGTTCAAATTGAAATTAATTGAAAATAACAATCAATTTCAGTTTTTCAAAAAGATGAAATTGCACTCGCCGAAGCGGCTCGTGCAATTTCATCGTTTTGAAAAACTCACTCGTGCGAATTAATTCCAAATTGAACTCGAAACCGTATGATTACCTATACTAACTGGACCCTGGACATTTTTACCCTCCACCGTCCACACTGTTATCCTCGACCCTCGACAAAACCCCACGCTCTCCGGCAGGTCGTGCACGTTGATAGTGTGTTGCAGCTGGCCTAAAACAAATGAATTTTTTCAGGTTGTTCTACTTTTGAGTGGGAGGGATAACAAAACACTTAATGACTGCGATGATCAATCATGTCTTCATATCTTTCTCCGCAGTTCAAATATATGGTCTTTCATATATTCATTCTTCACCTTCTACGGGTATACTAGATACTAGGGTATCTAACAGATAGTAATGCTGCGGCACATTCTGTTGATAGTGACATATTTTACGGAGTGATTTATATTTCTGCGCGTTCCAAGACTTTCAGTAACATTTATTTCTCAAAGTAGTTTCAATTGTGCTGTGTAACTTAAAATCTGT
>OZ026602.1:27275805-27310805 GCA_964020085.1 Micromussa lordhowensis | reverse complement strand
CGCCCCTATACCGAAAGCTCTTCTTGAGAGCCTCAGTGTTGGGCCGCGGAATAAACAGGTTTTGTTGAGCGCCCCGAAGATTATGTCTGTGGATGGTAGTTACGCTGGTGAATTTATCTGACAGGTATTCAGGTACAAGGTTATTAGCGGTTTTAAACATTAAAGATTTCAATTGTCTTTCACGTCTGTCAGCGAGGCTTTCCCATTTGAGGGCACGAAGAATCTGTGCAGATCTGATATCCCAACCTGACCCTGTTATTATACGTGCTGCCCTGTTTTGTAGTTTCTCCAGTTTAAGGCTGAGGCCATTACCGATACATCCCCAAACAGCGCTGCAATATTCGAGATGTGGAAGAATCAATGACTTGTAAATTGTGACTAGTGTACTTTGGGGACATATCGGTTTTAGCCTCCTAAGGGCAGCAAGTACTTTAGCAACTTTACTGACGATCTCGGAGATATGAGCTTCCCACGAGAGTTTTTCATCCGCTCATCTTTTCAACGTAGGAATGATTGTTGGTCTGTGTGACTCTTGTAGCTGTTTTCTTCACAGGACTGGGTTTTCTACAGATTGAAAATAAGTGGGTGGAGCTTCAGCGAGTAAAATACCAGCTGGAGGAGGATAATTCCAGTTTGGAGAATCAAGTCTACTCATTGCAAGAGCTGCTGACCGAGAAAGAAGTCGAGATAGTCCGACAAATTGAGCGAAACAAAGATTTAACAAAAAGATTAAGAACACAATGTGGAATCTTTAGTGATAAGAGCAATCCATTGGATAAAATGGCCAGACACATTCACATCGTCGCAGTGTTTTCCGAAAGCTTGAGCGAAGAAATTGAAAGAATAAAATCTAAACTGGATCGCAGGCTCACCCAGTTTGAGGGAGTTCACCGTGATATTACTCGACTGACTGAAGGTCAGCGGTTGCTTGAAATCACTGGAAACAACCTCGAAAGAAGAGTAGAGAACTTGGCAGATGCTCATGCGTGCGACTGCCATAACCGCTGCGCTGAAACATTGCAAGCGCGTGCAGTTTTGCCAAATAATGTTGCAAGTCAAAAACCCATTATTACTAGCGATACGGACAAGTCACGCCCCAGAGAGTCTGGACACCAAAGATGTCGTGTTTGTGGAATATTTTGCGGCGGCTTTTGTGCTGTCATGGTATTTTTGCTTGCGTTTCTAGTCACCATAGTTCTATGTCACTTTGCTTTCTTGGAAAGTAGTTTGACGCTGCCTTCTGTACCAGAGGATGAATTTTCTGCAATGCCAATCAATCTTTGTTCGTTGTTTAGTTTGCCTCCAGTAATACCATTTTGGTTTTGCCAACCTTAGTAAACGTTTCTTTCCATGTGAAAGTAATGAATATCGCAAGAAAATTTTTAAATTCTTGGTCTATCGTCATGATACTGCATGCGTGATGGTCTGAAAGATAAGTGTGAAAGATAAAAGTTGTTGTTGTTGTTGTTGTTAGTGTTTTTAATTTAACATCAAAATCCAAATTCTGATACCATTCCAACAACAATTACTTGTCTTGCACTGTCTCTGTTTAATTTAAATAAAAAGATGGGAGTTAGTGGATATAGATAACTTCAAAGCCAGAGTCATACATAAAGTGATTTCTTTTATTTTTATCACCTTAAGATGCCTGCCTGAAGTTTAAAGTAATTGATCTAATAGGCCATGTTCGTATTTCTCGGTATTGGACTGAACCTACAAGCCTCGTCATAATTGTAGAAACACTTCACTTTCCACGCATTTTTCCCCTTCCCACCCCAGAGCAATGTTCACAAAACACTTTGAACGGACATATAAATGCATTTTATCATTTTCCAACATTGAATTTTGATACGCGATATTTTTTACATTTTTACCAGTTGCTACTATCGAAATTCGAAACATTTGCATGTGTTTCAACTAAATGTGACGAGGCTTGTAGCTTGTAATGGAGGCTTGTGCCGGGAAATATCATAAAAAAAAGTCCGGTTCATTTGTATTTGAAGATGTATTAGCCTCAGTTGCAAGCTAGTTCCAGGTCGAAACCGAAAATACGAATAAAGTCTAATTATGCAACTATTTTTTTGTTAAACGTTAAAGAGAAATCATTCATCTCTTTTACAAGGAACGATCACGACAAGACAGTCGATACCATTTATGGCAAATTTATAAAAAGTAGCTAATTCACTAAAGCCCTCTAATAATTTCGAGTTTATTTTGAAAAATAATCCTCGTTTTAAAGCACTTTTACAGATCAATCAAATATACGTTGTGGCAATATGATTGTAAATATATTCGTAGATCAGAGAACTACTAAATGAATACGAATTTTGTTTTTCTCGTTTCTTTAAAGCAATAAAATTTTAACTACGTAGAATGTGTCTGTTTCGCTGCAAAACCTGCACGAAAGCATTACTAGTGTGCAGAAGCTACTGAGCAGTGCATTCATGTTGTATTGTTTACATGCTGCAAAGTGAGGTCCAAACTTTTCAGTCTGTGGATGTAGCAACTTTATTTGGTGTTGTTCGGTTTCTCTGTATAGGATAGCTCTTTTTCTTTCTTTTTCTTTGTCTTTTTTTTTAAATCTGGTGGATGAGATCCTAGCGTGCAATCATTCAACTTAAAACTCGTGAGTGGTACTTTTTCATGTGGCAATTTTAGAGCAGTGAACGATCAAACAGGACGAAACCCAGATACTTTGTAAGGAGAAGTTTTAAGTTCAGTTAGAACTGATAATCGTTCATTGCAAAGACGAATGTGGCAATAAGCGTAAAAGATATCAAAACAAGGAAAACCATGGTTTTGAAATTACTGCATGGGAACACATAAAAGCGGTGGTATCGCCCATGAATTCCTAGCAAATCAACTAAGAGCTGCTTCAAGCGTTCCGTGTCTTGCTCCAGCTTACTGCACCTGTTTACTTCGTCTTGGAACTTATTTTCAAAGATTCTATACTGCTGTCGTTGCTGCACCAACTCGTTGCTTCTTTTGTCCAACAATTTTCGCAGATCTTTGGAATGGTCGAGGATACCCCTTCGCGTCCCCGTCTGCCTCCACATTGTAGAAACCGGCAGGCTACCACGACGTTTCTGGTCCACAAGGAGGCTGGAATCGACATTTCCTGGTTTGGTGTAGAGACAAGAAATTTGAAAGGCTTCGCAAAACTTCACATTGCGTTTTAATCCTAATCGTGAATGTGGGTGCATGTTGCACCATGCCATCAGACCATACATGATAAACTCTTTGAGCTTTAGACCTAAATCCGCACAGTTTTGCATAGATCGATTACATGTTATTTATTATATGGCTTGCTCCTAGAGCGGGCAAGATAATGTAAATCTTGCGCCAGGATTGGCCTGTTCTTTGACTCATAATTAACAATTATCCTGCGAAATCGCGCGGAATATTTAACAATTATCCTGCGAAATCGCGCGGAATATCGTCTGATACTTAGCCGACGAGGCCGTAGGCCGAGTCGGCTATAATCAGACGATATTCCGCGAGATTGAGCAGGATAATTGTTTTATTATTCAACGAATTGATAACAAAACAGCCTAAATCCTTGTAAATCTCTCTGTCGACATTTTCTCACTTCACTTTTTCTTCCCACGTACGAAGCTACGTATACCGTCGGATATCTGTTACCTACGGATGACAGATATCGAGAGCATCATGACCATATTTGGATAGTGTTTCAATTTGTTGAATAATAATTAACAATTATTTCATGAGCGCGCGTTGGATATGAGATGATAGATAGCCAACGAGGCGCGTAGCGCCGAGTTGGCTATGATCATCTCATATCCAACAAGCGCGAGTGGAATAATTGTTTTATTAAAAACGCCCCCAAAATATAGAAAACTAGACTACAATAAAAACAAAAAGGCCCAAAAAATCACGCGTACGCTCCCCATTTTTGTAGATCATGGTATAATGGCTCATATACCATGATCGCTAAGCCAATGAAAACTCTCGAATTGCATTATCCAATGATCCAGTTTTTAATAATCAAAATTAAAGTTAGTGAAGATGGCCCCTCTCGTATTAAGACTTGTAAAAATATTTTTCATTTTGTAGATAGACCTCATATGACTTCATACGGCGTCCCAACATCTTGGATAGCATGCAAGAGGTGAATGAACAGCTACTGAAAGTTTCAGGATCGCAGAGCAAATGTCGTTTTAAAAATTGCAGAACAACTTCAAGGGGGATGGCGTTCATTCTCGATGCATAGGCCTGCTATTCGCCCGTGGGCTAATTGAGATCAATTTATTAACTGATAACTGAAATGATGGAAGGGATTGTTGGATGGATCATTAAGGAGTCTAAAGAAACCGCAATGACAATGGCCATGGGAACTTCGATTCGTTAAACATACGTTTTAATGAGCAGAACAATTGGCTAAAAATCGTGGTAATTTTCTTTGCTGTGCTCTACAATGACGAAATGCTGCAGAGTCTGTTGAACGTGAACGACGACGGCTAATTATTGCAATTTTGTTTCTCGATTTTTTCCATTGTTTTATTACGTACTTCAGTGAAGTGACAGCGATACACAAATTGTATGACTAGATTCTCGCGAGTTTCGTAGCTTAAATATAAATTCTTTTTTTTTCAGGTTGCCCATGGCGTCTCAATAGTAGTGATTGTTTAAACTCCCTAATGATATTCTCGTTCTGGAGCGCGGGAATTTCTGTTTTTAAGAAAGTCATTGAATTACCTGCTCCTTTTGATCCATCTTTTTCATCTAGTTCGTCTGTAATTTCTTTCTTTTGTAGAGCAGAGTTCATCTGCACTTTCAGAAGCTCGTTTTTCAACCTAGCCACTTCTTTTCGAAGCTTTTCGTTCTCCGTTTTAGCGGCATCTCGTTCTTTTCTCATGTAGTTTGCTTTGCCTTCGCTGGCCGTCACTACAGCTTCAACTTCAGATAGCTTTCTTGAGAGGCGTTCAATGCAAAGCTCTGCTGAGTCGCCGCCATTTGTTTCCATAGCATTCCTGGGTATGGGCATTCTCATACAACCTTAAAAATAGTAACATCACAAAGTAAAAAAAAAAATGGCTAGCGATGAAATTAAATAAATAATAGAAATATCGGTTTTGATACTCTGGAAGTAATAAATCGATCGAACGATCTATCAGCCCCACATCGAACAAACGAATTGTCGAACACTTGAACGATCGATTCACAGAACCAAAGAACCCATGAACCAGATATGAAAGAACCATTAATACTTATCGAAATTAAGATCTAAAGAATCAATGATCCGTAGAACCATTGCAACAAAATGCAACGATCCAAGGATCGACAACGAATCGCATTACACGATCCATACGGATCAATTTTACAATTCTTTACCAAATGATGTTAGAATATTGGTATTCCACAAGGGGCCAATTATGGGTGAACACGTCGTGGTCATCCTCACGACATAATGTTACCATAGTAGCTGCATAACCTGTTAAAACATCATTTTCTTTGTATCCGTAAAATTCAAAACGAGCTCAGTGACCACATTTAAATTTTTTATTGCAAAATTGTAGTTTAACATGATAAGACAACTCAACTGAAAAGTTAAAAAATTCTGTGAGGCTTAAAGCCACCTTAGTTTTTTGAAAATTTAAGGTGGCTCCCAGCCTTCTCCACAGAACTTTTAGAAGCTTTTATCTAGTCAGGAACCATCTGTCAGAAGCAACAATTTTAATTCAAGTGATCATTATTTTCATCTGGTGCTTCGGGAAACTCGAAGCGACAGATGGAACTCTATTTTCCTTGGAAACGACATCTCTCCAGATTAATAAATTATAGCCTAAATAAATAAATAAATTACAGCCTAAATTTTAATTTACGTTTGTAATGTTGTGATGTATATCTTTAGTGAAGATAATATGTTTCATTGTTCTATCAGCCTGAGATAGTTTGAATACACGAGATGTTCAAGTATTCGTTTCTGTGACATTAGAATTATACTTGATAATACAGCATAACTGGGTTTTTAACTGTCAATTTAGCGTTAACCGAGTATTTGAATTCAAACAACATGCAGCGAACTAATAACTAAATCATAATTTTTATTCATCAGAAAGAACTATTTGGTTTGGGCATGTTTCTTTCTGTCACGCGCAAGCAAACAAGCAGGTATACAATAACAGCAAATAAAATACCAGCAGAGGAGAGTTGGAAGCTGATAAACATATTTCCAATTTTTAATTTATATATTTAGGGTCCTCCGGTTGAAACGAGTGCAATTTTCAGTTAGCGCTATTTGAATCCAATAAATAAGCAGAACAGGATTGTGTGCATTATTTTTGGCATAATATGTTTGAGAATTTTTTCTAAAACGTCCTGTATGGTCCTCTACCAACACATTTGCAAACTGACATGTTATTTTAGGTCGGCGGTACACAAAGCGATTTACATTACATTTCTTGTTCTTTGTAGGATAAATGACTCTATTTCAAGTCACTTACCTATGTAATTCTGTTTTCCACTGAAGTCTGTTCGCTCAACACAATGACGAATGTTCCCTCACTAAGACGACAGGCATAATTATAATCAAGGCCACTGCTGTTGGGCAACAAGCGTTAGACGCTTCAATTTTAATGCCAAGTATCTGACAGAGTTAACAGGTGGAATGACATTTAATAACAACCTGAAAGGGACACGCGTAAAAAGCAATGCTAATAGTTTTAAGAGATTATGAATATTTCTTTTTTGAGAAAATGCAAATCATTACAGTTCTTGAATTTCTGGATGCCTCCCACCAGTTTGGAAATTTTCTCTTAGCGTTGTTTTACCGAGTCTCCGGCAATGCACAACCACTGTAACAAGCACCATTATTTCTGTCTAAAAGTAAACATGTTCGTGAAGGATGAAAGACAATTTTTCTCGTTCTAAACGACAATATTTGTATCGATATGAGACCCCACGGGAAGCCGTGCAATAACAAGTCATATTTATGTCGTTTTTTTAAATATTTAATCATACTTAAAAGTGATATGTTTCTACAATGCATCCTGGTTTGAGACCGCTAGCGTAGAATTTATAACAATCAGTGAATGAAAATGTCTTTCAGAGGAATATTTGCACAAAACCGACAAAACTGTTTTCGAGGTTTACTCGCTACACTTTTATCTTTTATAATTACCTTCCTAACAGTATTGTCTATAAAACTGAAAACGCTAAAGGGCAATATTTCGAGGCATTGTCACGATTCTTGTCCTCATTCCTTCACGTAATACAGCACCGGTATGGTGATTCAAAAGTTATTCTGTAAAGAATACGATATGTATAAACAAAAATTAACTGATGGTAACGTGGAGACGTTTAGGTAATTAGTTTTGAATACCTTTGAGTTATAACTTGTCAGAAAGTTACATGTGAATAATTTATCGCATTTTGGTTACTGGGATACCGGCAGCACGGTTTCCCGTCGAGGCCATTTTTGGTGTTATGTACAGACTTCAAGCAATTTCTTTAAGACGTTCGCGCGCAAAATGTTCCCAAGTACAGAGTTTCTTTAACCTGTCATGCCTTTAGGCAAAGATACACTTCTGCCAAAAAGTAAAGAAAAAATTGGGGATGAAGGGGGAGGGGGAGGGGGAGGGGTGGGGTGAGGGAGGGTAAGGGGGCTGGCGGAGCTCTACTTCCAAATAAGGGGCATCGAGGACCATGCGCTTTTCGAAGCTTTTGTTATTTTAAGAAGATCTTAGGTACAACTATCAGCAATAAAACAAACTATGTTAGCGACATTTAGATTAAGATGTACCCAATTCAACACAACCAAGTATATTGAGTGCAGCTGATGTCGTTCGTTGAGGTAGAAAGAATACATATTAACCTTGCCCGTCACTATTCGAAGAAAATTTCGGTTACTCGAGGGCAGTAAAGGCAAAATAAATGTGAAAAGAAAAGAGCGGGTAAGCGACCGTGTTTGACCACATTTCCAAACACCGAGAATGGAGTTGAGAATACGACGCGCAGTGGTGTATTTTTTACCAATCTCGAGGTGTTTGGAAATATGGTTAAACACTGTCTTGAGTGTTTGATATATCTTCTCAATCGAAACTAAAACTAAAGAGAAAACGGAGAAATAAGATCGTAAAAATCTCTGCTAATTAGATCAGATATCCCAACACCGTCACGATCATGATTTTCTTTGTTTAAATATGATGAATCATTAATGAGTTTGAGAAAACAAATTGCAGGCGAAGGTTAGCGGCACACTCAATGCCAAGCCCAATACTCAATCTACAACAACATTCTTTGTTTGCTTATATTTCTTACATAGCGCGAGCTTCATGTATGACGTGGCGTGACGTTATGACATAAGGTGCCCTGAAACGATGCGCGGTAACAATGGGCGCGAACGCCCTCAAGCAGTTTCTCTCTTCAAGTTCCATGATTTACACCCCTTACATGCACGACGCGCATCCCAGAGCTTTTCATATGAGGGTGCCTCCCATGTTATGGCCGTTAATTTTAAATTTTTAAAGTAATTTTAGCACTAGGTAATTAGGTGTCCCCCAATTAGCGCACGTTGTACGCTAGAGATTTTGACACGGTAATAAAGTTTTTATTTATTTATTATTATTATTATTATTATTATTATTATTATTATTATTATTATTATTATTTATACACCTCATTCCACAGGAAGGGATCAAAACGAATTTGTGTAATGAAAACAGAGAAACGACTTCAAGCAGCCATTGTTTTATTTCAATTGTGCATGTGTTATTAATCATTGTACAGCTATTCCAGCAATATTGGAAGGGCAACGATAGGCATCAATCAAACCTTGCTATGTGTATAGTTAATAGAGAGGGATGGTTGCGATTTCGTTCGCTTTTTAGCCTTTACCATCTTCAAAATACAATAACTACTTCCGCCTAGAGTAAACAACTATTCGGTTACGTAATTGGTGCACATTGAAAGAGCGCAGAGCAAAGGATAGCACTCTGTTGCAGTGGACCGTCCAACAATAGAGTTTGGGATTTTCCATTTTAAGATTGACGGACTTCTAGCTTGTTATAACCATTCCTCGCTATTAAATGTGTTCTGCACTGCAAAACAATCTTAGTTATTAATGAGTTCCCTGATGTTGGCCATTCACAATATTTACATGGACACAGTTTGAGAATGACTAAATACTATTGAACCTGAATAGCCTACTGTAGTACGCCCTTCTCTCCAAATGACTCCTTCTTGCATTAACCCACGGTTGTCCTAGACTTGCGGTATGCTGGTGAAAATGATGCAAAGGAAACAAGATAACTGCTTATAAATTTCAAATACACTTTTTTGTTATGTTAGTTTGCATAAAAACTTAGAGCTTTTGCTATTGAAAGAAGATAAAAGAAACAAACAGAATCGCTGTCTAAAACCAGGTATAATCTGAGTTGCTTCCCATAATTTTTGTTTCGTACTTGAGGTTTGAATATGTAAAAAATGCCTCGTGACAAGAAACGAGTCACATTTAAAACCATCTGGATTTGTCAGAACATTACAATTTTTGTATATGTAACAGTTTTTTTTGTTTTCACAAAGAAGACGACAACTACAGCTTTTCTTCAACGTGCAATTGGCAATGAGAATTTGGCTAATCAACGTAATAAGATAATTTAATCTCTTTAATCTTATTTCATCTATCGAACTCTTTCACAAATAACCAACATCGAATATTTAACAGTGCGTGAGACTAATGTTTTGACGGAGTTTATGAATTAAGCAATATACTGGCTTTCATCTATCTTCATACCAAACAGAAGCAACAACGCAACATTAAATAATCAGTGTTCCCCTGTTACTTTAAAGTTATCTTTTGAGTGTCAAAATAATTTTTCACAGTCCTGGCCGAGCGAATGACATATCGACGTTTTGTTAAAAACATGTCATTGCGGCCAGGTTGGATAACATGTTTTAAGGTTAACCATTTCCCGTCTTTGAGTGGATAATTGTTCACAGGATTATGCAATATTTTTCATGTTTCCTGTCCTCGTCGCTTGAGATCCCCAAGTGATTGGACACGAAACTATTCAGGAACTGTTGAACATCTTTGTTGCCTTCTTTTTCGGCAATTCCCATGGCAGTGTCGCCATCGTGAGTGCGTTTTACGATCATCTCCACTCCTTGTTTGAGAAGTGCATCAGCGACTGCCACTGTTCCGTCTTTAGCTGAATGATGCAGGGCGTTCCATCCATTCTTATCAATGGCATGTGTGTCAGCTCCATGTGTCAGCAAGAAGTTGACTAACTCTGGGTGACTGTAGCGGGAGGCGATATGGAGGGGAACTGAACCGTCTCCCGCTTGGCAGTTTAACTGCATGCCCAGCATTTTCAACCGCTCTATTACCTTTTCGTGGCCTCCTCTGCAAGCGTAGTGAAGAGTATTCCACCCTTCACCGTCGATCTCGTAAATGTTGCCACCTCGTTCCAAGAGACAGTTGATAATGTCATTGTGTCCTTTCAATCCTGCACAATGCATGGCGGTAAGACCTTTTTGTGTCTTCTGATTTGGATCCACGCCATTCTCTAGTAGGGTCTCTACAACTTTCACGTGACCCTCGAGACTCGCTAAATGTAACGCCTTCCATTCTTCATTGTCAGTGGCGTCTAGGTTGGCTCCGTGTGACAAAAGCGGAGCTACGACTTCCGATTGTCCGCCTTTGGCAGCAAGAAGTAATGGAGTTAAATGTTCTGTAGTTCGACAGTCGACTTCAACACCGAGCTCTAAGAGCAGCTCAAGAATAGTCACGTGGCCGTGATAACTCGCGATATGTAGTGCATTCCACCCTTCATCGTCGGCAACATGTTCATCGGCTCCTTTGGACAGTAGCAACCTGACTGCTTCTGATTGATCATGTATCGTGGCAATACTAAGAGGAGTTCGCCCGTTTGTCGTCTTGTCATTGGGATCTAAGCCGAGCTCAAGTATTGTTTCTATGGCAATAGTGTGCCCATTTTGACAGGCAAAGTGCAACACGTTCCAGCCTTGTTCATCTACGGCCTTCAGATCTGCTTCTTTTGAAACTAGTAAGTTTAGAGCACTCGCGTGACCATTGAACGCTGCGGAATGAATTGGTACAAGACCCTTGTCCGCTTGAACATTTGGCTGCATTCCATAATTCAGTAATGTTTCGATCACGTCTGCTTGTCCCCCTTGACTGGCAAAATGAAGTACAGTCATGCCTTCGTTATCTACAACATTTAGATCACCTCCTTTAGAAAGTAAATACTTGATACATTCCTGATTTCCACGCAATGCTGCAATGCCGATAGGGGTCAACCCAGAACATGTTGGAACGTTTGGTTCGATTCCCTTGTTAAACAAATTCTCAACGACCGATAGCTCACCACCTTTACAGGCATGATGCAAAGCAGTCCATCCTTGATTATCCTTAGCCAAGAGGTCCGCATTTTGAGACAGTAGAAAATCCACACAATCTGGGTGACCATGGCGGGCTGCAATGTGTAAAGGAGTAATTCCTAACACAGATTTGGCGTTTATGTCTAACCCCTGATTTAGCATTGATTCTAGGACGCAGAAAGGAAGGCGACCGCCCTGAGTTGCGTAATGAAGCACTGTCCAGCTATCTTTATCGGTGGCCGTTAGGTCAGCACCCTTCCTCATGAGATACTTCACCACCTCAGGCTGGCCGTAACGAGAAGCGATATGAATTGGAATTGTTCCGTGCGTTGTTCTAACGTTGATATCTACCCCTGCCTTGAGCAGTGCTCGAATTACGGGTATATGCCCTCCAAGGCTAGCAAAATGCAAAGCAGTCCATCCACATTTATCAGACGAATTTGGATCGGCTCCTTTGGAGATCAAAAATTCCACGACATCTGGATGCCCGTGGCATCCCGCAATCATAAGAGGAGTGCAACCTCCGTTGATTCTAGTGTCTGCCTCCATACCACTCTTAAGAAGCGTCTCTACGACGTCTACGTGACCATTTTGACACGCGGAATGCAGCGCGTTCCATCCATCCTTGTCAACGGCGTCAATATCTGCTCCACAGGAAATGAGAAAGTCAACAGCTTTTGAATGGCCATTTCTGGCCGCAGTATGCACCGGGGTAGGACCGTTTTTGAGCGGCCGGTTGGATTTAATTCCGTGTTTGAGAAGAACTTCTATGACGGGAACATGACCACCTCTGCTTGCAAGAAACATCGCGCTCCTTCCATTTCCGTCCAGAGCATTTCCGTTACAACCGAAAGTTAAGAGGAGGTTGACAGCCTTTTCGTGACCATTGGAAGCAGCTAAGTGCAACGGTGTGGACCCAGTTCTGGCTTTGACATCGGGGTCAGCATCATGCACTAGCAGAAGTTGCATCACAGTCACATGTCCACCTGTACTGGCCCAATGTAGGGCCGTCCAGCCTTCCTCGTCCATAGAATGGGCGTTGGCACCCAGGGAGAGAAGATACCTGACAGTATCCGGGTTTCCATATCGCGCAGCTATGTGAATGAGAGCCATGCCATGAGCTTTTGCGTTTGCACCGACCTTTTTGACTGCTAATCTTTCAACTGTTTTTACGTCGCCATATTTGCATGCATTCCACAGTTTTGACAAGGTTCTTTTGTTTGCCTGGACTACTCCTCCATCATGGCAGCCTGTCACCATTATTCAGTGACATTGCATGCTATCTGGATCACTGACTTGTTTTTTAGTTTGCGTTTCTTTTACCTACGAAGGAAAAAAGTTCTATTAATCACCCTGTGTCTCGGTACATAAGATCCTAAGATCCTTAATCAACTTTGTTATTAGAATGGTTGTTTTATTTGAATACAAAACAATAGCGTTCAACAAGAGTTACACATGTCCATGTCAAATTTGCTATTTCTGCATTTAAAAACATTTTATTCCGATCTTAGATGTACAACGACAGGATGAAGACATTTTATTTTCAAATTTGTTCAATCTTTAAAATGTCAGTTCGAGATGAGGAATTCAAATAATATTCTTGTTTATCCATTGGCATATAAATACACCTCACTAGGATATCTATCGGGTACAACATTTAGAAAAAGAAGAAGAGTGTATTACATTTCCGTTTTGGTTTTTGCTTCCGACTGACTATAATTTAGCTTTGTTTTGATGAAGATATCAAAACATTCTAGCTACCAAAGTGGACTTTGCTTTGTTTTGAATTATCTATTTTACATGAAAAGGAATTAATCTTAATGAAATCATTCTACTGTTTGGGAAATTTCGAAAATCGTCTGCAACTAACGCCCACGGCGAGGGCAGTAATATGCAAAAACGTGAAATGTTAAACAACAAATGTTTTGCGAAAAAGGCCATCACATTCCCTTAAGCAAATTATGAACGTTCAGCCCTACATGGTAAACAGTTCATAAATGGCAAACTTCTGACCTAGCTCGTTCAAACTAGTAGAATGAACGGATGGAAGGTGCCGTTTGCATCAGCGAGATCAGATAAAGAAATGCAGTATTCTATCTCATATCATAATAGAACGATAATTTTAGATTTAGTTGGACGCCAGCTACATGTGTGCAGCACTTTTAACCTTCTGGTTTCTAATAATTATAATAACGATGAATTAACGGCAGTTTTAATTTCCTCATGCGACACCTTTTTCGACTCTTTATGACAATTACAATTTGCAATATCTGACATCCGGCTAGGTCTGTATTTGTTTTCGGACAGAAAAATACATATTTTTAATGAAAGTAGGATAGTTGCAGTTAAGCAAGACAAATTCGGAAACAAAAGCAAAAAAAAGAAATGAAATACTCGATGGTAAATTAAAGATGGGTCGTATGTTCCTCAGTGGACTAATGTACTGATGGTAACGATTGCAACTCCATGGAAGAAGCAGGTTGCATTTGGGAGCACGAGGAAGACTAATATGGTTTTCGGTGACATTTGTATTATAATGAAGAGTCAATAGATCTTCCAAAGAACGTTTGTAAATTTGCGTCTATTATTGAGGACTAGGTTATGAAATATATCTCGTTAAAATAAACGAGGATCTATAAGCAGGTGTGGGATGACAATTTGCATGCAGACTATTGAATAAAAAAGTTTTAACGAGATGGTCTTTTGGCTTTTTAGCATTATTAACCATGACAATTTTTCTTTACATTTAGCTTTAAGATAATACTATTAGTAATGAGAAGCCGTGGAAACCTCAGGAACAATAAGAAAACACAAATTCATTACTACAAATGTTTGCAAAGCCCGAGACAGGACTCGAATTAACACCCACTATCCGTATTTTATTTTGTGATACGAAATTGCTCCCTTAATAAGCATTCTTCAGTCTGAAGTTGAATATCGTCCGTGTTTCCAAGTGCACGCGCCATTAATATTTTCAGTCAACATAATTTCAAGGAGATAATTTATGCAAACAGGAATAAATCAAAATGGCAGGTCCTCGCTGTATTTACAAAAAATAGCTCACAGGCGATCTACACTCATTTCAACTCTTTCGCTAATAATGGCGGATCGTAATTGTGGCAACTCACAGATGCAGATGCGTAGTGTTAATTATCAAAATTTAGACTTGAAGATTTTAATTTTTGCGACCTTTGAAGTAAAGCGAAGTTCTTTTAAAGCGGAAATTTAACTTCAAGGTGATTACACTACAGATATCTTTGCGGGATGATTTTAGGCCGCACTCCCAATTTGCTCAACTTTCGCTAAATTCCGATAGGATTTTTCCAAGTCAACTTTACTCATTCACTCCTTTCAAATGATGCGAGGAAAAAAAAGCCTTAAAACAACTTGTTAAGTGAAAAGTTATATTCATATCTATGAGATGACATGCTACAAATAGTAGGCATGAATACATCAATACCGCCATATCTACGAGGGAGATGAAATAACAAAAAAACCAAATCCGTTTAAAATAAAGAAATGAAGGGCTCGGTAAGGGGAAAACGTACGGCAGTGGATACCCCAATGCTGGTTTTAATTAGATGGGTTCATCAGGGCTCACGTACCTTACAACGCAGTCAAGCTGCCAGCAACTCGCTTGAAGAGCTATTCGTACATCTATGTTCCTGCGAAAGCACACAAAATGCAAAATTACCAAAAATATAAACAAAAGCTTTGGCGCAGCGGGAAAACGCGGATAACCCACTAACCGCCATAAAGTAACGAGATCCCTTTGTGTAGGGCAGGTGAAAGGCCATTGAAATGTTCCAACGTGGTTACTAGGACCTGAGAAGTGACATTTCACTACTCTACTGGCCTCTTGTTTGTATTCAACGGCGCTTTTCCTGTCGACATTGAGCCGTTTTGGCGGAGCTTGAATTTGGTGATTTTTTGCTTTGTATGAATATTAACAACTTCCACTGACTTTGTGAAGCATACATAATTTATGCTTTCGGGCGCGAAGCATCGGGTAACCAAAGCGCTTGCGTCGACATTCTGCTACACAAGAGTGCTCATTACGTTTTCTCTTTGGCAATTCTTGGCGCTTGCAAACTTCACATGATTGTATTACATACAGAGAAAGGTCTATTCTCGTTAGCACGTAATTGGAATTTGAACTCTATCTTCGAGTCTTTGCATCATTTTCCATCGACTAATTGCACATTACAATAATTTGTTAATGAAAAGAATATACACGTTTACTTATTTATTTTCTTTCAAATTCACTTCGGAATTAAATGCGCGATACCATCTTTGCCGTTCATTTATTTGAGGGCGCGTAGAAAAGCTACCACAATTTTTCTTTTTTAAGCATTAATTCATCATAATAAACCAGTCAGGCGGAAATGTAAAAACCGTATATATATATATGACTTCAGGTGAGATCCACACTGATAAATCCAGAATAGTGCTCAACATATATAATATATATATGTATATTTTTTACTTCTCCCTTGTACATATTTTGCTGCATTTGTTCTTGAAATTGTTTTGTTCCAATACACATTTATCAAGATGACACCTTCAATAGCGTGTTGTTTGCTTCAAGAAAATATTAACGGATAACAGAGTGGCGTATTGGAAAGAAAAGGAAAAAAAGTCATCCACTAGTTCGGGTTTGAAAACTGTACGCTTATCATCAAAGCTTTTGATATTCACGTCCCTCCCTCTTTTGTTTCTACGCAAACGTTCCGAAAATGAAATTTACTGTGGTAAATTGACTGGTATTCCGACAAGCCGAGCAACACTCGTTTTAGCATCTCAATTTTTTGTTCGCGTTTCTATCAGAACAGCTTTATGGTGAAAAAACTGCGGCTGCAGACGACACACATGCGTATTATTCAATCTCGAATAAAGCTTCTACGCCCGCGACAAATTTCATTTCTTTAATAAATTACATCCACAGTGTATTACCGACTGACCTCCTTTTGCCTTCTCTGTTTGTTTCTCACCTAACAACCAATAAACACTGCGAACACAAGTGAAAGCTCTAAATTGAATTATCTAATAGATTTTTCATTGCTTGTCAATCTGAAAATTAAAACTGACATTACCTAGTTCCCAATGGAAAATGCCTTCCTGGAGGTGCAAGAGAATTGTTCAGAGAATATTATTTAGAAGGACATTTTTGCCACCCTCGTCAAACAATAAAGTGACTTTTGTCAGGTGTCAGGAGTGTGCCTTATTGAAGGTTAAGGGAATTGAAAAAAGCTGCGGATTAAAAATAATTGAATTCATACATTTTTTTCTTTGGCGCCTGTTTTGTTATCAGAATCACGTTTTACAGTGAGAGATGCCATTTTCTTTTCCCAATCAACTTTTCGTGCTAAGAGTCGTTAGCGGAAAGGATCTGGAAGTGACAATCTCGTTTTTTGAATCGATCCACCAAGGGATAAACTAAAAATACGCCATTTGCCGAGCTTTTAAAAATTAAAGTTAGGAAGAAAACCCTTATCGTAAGGTACAAATAAATTGCTGGTAAATATCGAGAAAAAATATTGACCAAAAACTGTCAATATGCACTGTTCTCACCTTTGCGACATTCAGTTCGTGTTTTCATCCTATCTCGACGCATTTTAGATTCAGTGCGTTAAAGTAGTCACGACAGCGTTGACGCTGTAGCACACAAGCAAGTTAAAACCACAATTTCCTTAATTAATGCAGCTCGAGGTACCGCGGTGACAGGTGGCTTGAGATTATTATGCTGAACTATAGTCATAATTATTCAATTTACGTGACATAACACATCACGAATTACAATTCACGATATATCACGCGCGCGCTCCCAAAAGATGGTACGCCGATTTTTTTCCAGTAATCGTCGGCTTTTCGACGAGATATAATGTCAAACCGCAGTTGGAAATGAAAGGAAAAAGTGAATTTTCTGTCATCAAAGCTTCAGCAACAATTGACTCCCGACAGAATAAATTGAGTATGATAGTTGTTTTAGTCACGAAAAACAACGTCCATGATACAATACAACACAATCGTCAAATAGAAGCTGAATGTAAGGCGAGCACTTTCACACTTCAGTTATAACATTCAGTTTTAACTATTCACACTTATAGTGACGAATGGCTCAAGCATCCTACGGAAAGAAAGCCAATAACTTAAAGGAAGTCACTCACAGTATTTCGAGTTATTATTGTCCAGGCACAAAATTACCTTCAAATCAAAGGAAAAGTGAAATAGTAGTTTACTTGCGTCGTATGGGCCTCTACATCAAACGATTTTTACATTATTAAAACTTAGAAAATAATAACGAGGCTTAAATGGAACCGAAAAAAGAATTTTGCCTCCAGTGACCTCTAATTGGGCTCTTTTTTAGTCAAATTCTTAAAAGTTGGCTATCAGTTTTTCAAAGCTATGCGAAAGCATGAACATTTGGCAATGCTAGCCAAAAGCAAACAAGTGCAAACTGGAGCCACATTAGTTAAAAAAAGACTGAAATAAATTTTAAGGTATCCATGATTTTACTTGTTTGGCTTAAATTCTCAAAAACGTGGTATTATCGAGTTGCTGATCAGATGAGCCCTTATGATTAAAGAAAGTAACTAACTACTAGAGTTTACAGAGTGCGACTTGTGACTGAACGACTGGTGAGAATTGCAGACCTTTAACTACAAGTTGTTTTACATTACATTCCTATCAAACTATTGAATGGTTTCCGTTTGCTTCGTGCTAAATTACGTTTATTAAAAAATAAGAAAACTAAAACAATACTACTCTAGGGATAATTCGAGTTGACATACGTAAATATCGTTTCTATTCGAAGACGTGAAATTAATGTGAAATTCAAATATAACAATATTGTAAACATGAACTGTAGAGGAAACTTCCTCAGCACTCAACGGAAGTGAGCTTTCAGCATGCGTCGGCTATTCAATGTCACTGATGCTATCTTAAAGAATAGCCAGATCCGTATTCTCGGTAATGGACTGGAACTAGCTTGCAACTGAGGCTAAAGCGGCGAGTCTTTTCAAATGCAAATGACATTAATCTCTTTTAGTGATATTCCCCTGCATGAGCCTCCATTGCAAGCTAGTTCCAGTCCAATACCGAGAACGCGAATATGGCTTAATAAAACTATGACAAATATCAAGAGACAAAGTCTCTTGTAAATATATGAAGTGTACATCTGGTTTACTCCAAGAGCTGTGACGTCATAGTTTAGTCGTATATTAGCACGATATGCTAAGAGTTTGGGGGTATTCCTTAGAGGACCTGAGGGAGTCTTTCTCATAGATAGTCAATACAGGACCATAACGTATAACAGCCTTACCACACCCTTAACAATCGTGTTTGATCTACAATGGTTTAAATCCCTTATCGAGAAGGATGTACTTGTTAGGCAAATTAAAATGAGCAATTTGAATGAATTTGTCTTGCTTTGTTGATGGTCATTCTTATTTTACGTATGACAGTGGTTGCTCAAAAACAATGGGTTGGACATAATGATACATTGCTTTGCCGTCATAGCTTAATTTTTTCCCGTGTGGTATTTCATGATCAGGCATCACTGTCACACTCTCAAAATCTAGGAGTCAGTATCATTTCTGTTAAATGTGACATTGTAGAATAATAATTTCACGGGGTAGAAGAACTTGTAGTTATAATCAGCTGTTTATAGTTATATTCGGGGAAAGAAAATCAGATCGACTGTCGTTTGTATCACGGAATCTTTCGTGGTACTGAACTGCCTTAGTTTGCATTCTGTTTCTTGTGGCAAGAGCTTAAAGCACAATTTTAAATGTTTTCGCGTTCATTTTTGTTTGAATTACAAACCAAATCCGCGGGCAAAACTAGTTGGAATCTTTGTTGCTACAAATGAGAAAATTAGAATTCATTCACACATAAGCTGGAAAGAGAACTTTAAATAGAAAATACCATGCTAAACCGTCGTTTGTACACGGTTGGAACGATCTGAAAATTAAAACGGAATGAAATGTATTTTCAAGGTTTTATTCTGCTTCTGTTTAAGTGTCGTCTCCTCGATGTCTTACCAGTTAGTAAAATGTCAGCTCTTTTTCAATTCCTTGGCCTACTACTGAAGCTCTAGAAAATTCCAGCTGTATATAATATTTTCGTTTTGAGTTTTGTTCCCGCGATGTTTCGACCAGTTGTTTTAACGCAGTTATAGAAATGTACGAACACGGAAAACAACTCTTAAGGAATCCGGCGGCCAGACTATTATGTATTTCAACGTTGTGTAACTTGCTGATGCCATTCATCAGAAAAACATTGCGTTCTTCAGTATGAAAACATCATGTTGAAGCCACACAAAGAAAAAAAATACGAAACCAACACTGCCGAAACCTGAAATGACGAAATTTGTCCTGTCATCACTTTAAATGAAATAAATAAGTGCTTTTTAATTCTTTTATCTATATTCTGCGGGCTTTAAAATCCAGTGCGTGAGGCGAGACATGCATGATTAGTCGAGTGACAACAGGCAATCTCAAAGTGATTATTCAACCATTTGTGTGAAAAGCTTCTGTCATTTGCTTTACGTACATCATAAAAGAATCAGAGATATTATTCACCATGTCGGTGATGGTGACATAATATAGAAAATAATGAAATCAGAATAAACCGCAAATCTACAATACCGCCGCTAATTCCAGACTTTTCAGTCGTTAACATCTCGTTAATCATTATGGCAATCGAAAGGATCAGAAATTGAGTAAAACATTCCCTTTTTATAAGTCTGTCACTTGTTGTTAAGGTGAAAGTACTGTATTTAATAACTTAAAATGCCCAATATCGCCAACATTTGATTTTAGCCTGACTCAGTCAGGAACATGTCACCAGACAAGCACTAAAGTCGTTGTGATGCCGTCGAAAGGATCAGAAATTGAGTAAAACATTCCCTTTTTATAAGTCTGTCACTTGTTGTTAAGGTGAAAGTACTGTATTTAATAACTTAAAATGCCCAATATCGCCAACATTTGATTTTAGACTGACTCAGTCAGGCAAGCACTAAAGTCGTTGTGATGTCTACATGACAAGGCATTCTATTCTAAGAGCTTGTTTGCATTCAGTTCTAAAACTGAAAAGAACAGACGCAAATTACAATATAAATAATCTCTTTCAAATCTTGCCTAAGGTGGTACATTCAATAGAACCAAGTTGATTATTCACTTGATTAGAGCTTGTACGCTGGTCAATTTACAATGTCATGCACCGAGCCACTTTAATTTTCTTCGACCCTGTGGTTAATTTATAATACTTAGACAGCGTCTTCCCTCCACCGGAGAAATTTGAAAATGCAGCTTTATTTCTACGGACCGTACACACTAATCCGTCACGACACGGAGCTCTTCAAAAAGGCTTTTCAAACTGTAGGAATTTGAAAACGCCGGCTATGCTTTTTAGTGTTGACATGTGATTTCCCTGCCCGAGTTTTCATCAACCACAAAGGTCCAAAAAGAAGGGAGGAGGGAGAAATTGGCTCAAAATGTAGGGAGAAGGGAGATTTACCCCCCCCCCCCTGTTCCTCTCCCCCTTACAAATCCAACATGACAGGTACGATTATTGTAGTAGTGATTAGTGTCGTAGTGTGGACTGAAAACATTTGATGTATTTTCAGAGTGAACCTGCGGTTTCAAATCCCTCCGGCGTTGTGTGGACTAGGCCTAAAACTTGGGCAGTGTTTGATAATACAGTGACTTTTGTTTCGATTTACACCATGTGCTCGACGCAGCAAATCTACACAAACATGGATGCATTAAGCGTGCACGTCGACGGCTGGGTAAATATTCGTAACATTGATTAATCTCGGAGCAGTATATCCGAAAATGGTATCAGCGTAGTTTTCCACTCGAATCGACTTTTCACACCCAATTGTCAATATATCAGACCCCCTCAGACTACGAAATATTCCTTTCATGATTGTTCGCCTACATTGGATGTTGGAAAGTTTCTACAAATAAGTTTCAAACTAATATGCTTTTAAAGAAACGTTCTAAGAGGATGAAAAGACACAAAGGATAGTGGACGATTGATTTAGCAAGAACGAAAAGAGACTAATAAAAGTTCAAATCAACAAATTTCCTTTGGGATATAATTTTTTCTGACCTTTCATCTTTCAAAGAAAAAAAAACAGGACTTTTTTATAACAATAAAATGTGATAGGTACGCGAAACAAAGGCGTAAACGCCGGAAAAGGTCCCCTCTTCTTTAACACTTGTATTAGGCACAAAGAACACAGCATGCACAAAAATGGGAAAAACTGCCTTGCCAGAGTATCTTCTTTTACTTATGTGCATTTAAAACTTGTAAGCGTTGTATTTTAACCGTGCTCTGACCATCCTGTTTGACCGTTAAGAAGTTTGAATCCATATTAAACGTCTGACAGAAGCGAACCCTTCTAAGTAGTCAACTGAAAGAAGCAGCGAACACCTAGGGCTAACACAGCCTTAAAAGGCGTCGAAAGCTGCAAAGACCAAAGCGATGAATTACAAGGAGCATTTTTTAAAAATACTTTTACGCCTTTTTAAGTCGTTCATTTGAGCTTGAAACTGAATTTTTTTGTTACCAAATGCCATCAAAATTTTCTACCTAAAGAATGTGAACAACTTGCCACTTGTGATAACGTTTAGGAATCTTCAAGCAGCAACATAGGAAGTTAATTAACCTTCCATAAATAGCTAATGTTTTGTAAAGACAACGTTAGGTACTAAGGAGGTACTTACGAATGTTGAAAGGTAAGTGTAGATCAGTCTTAGAGAACTTTCATGACTTTTTCCACAATTCAACACAAAACAAACGGTATAACTCAAGACTTAAAAGCGGACTTTACATGAGTCAGCAACTTAAAAATATAAATACAGGAAAAAGTGTTTGTTAAATAGCGCTTCAACGAGCTGAATGAATTTGAAATTCAACGAAGCCAATTTGCTACTGACCTATCGCGAAATTTATTTATTCGAATTCTTGTCTTTTCCCTTGCCTCTTTTCTATAAAAAAAGTATATCTTATAGATTTTCTTAGATGAACAGTGTCAATACTCTCTTGGTATTCGCTTTGGCGAGAAGAATGTGGAAGAGACTGTGCTGGCTCACCAATGTGCAATATAAGTGGTATGAAAATACATCATCATCATCATCATTCCTCATTGCGCCATGGGACGCATAAGGCCGCCACATGAAAATACATACATGAAAACAAATGACGAGGGTATATAGTATTTAGAAGAATGTGACAATTTAAAAGTGAAAGTACTTATAATTTAGTGACAATGTCAATTCTTGAACATTGATCTTGTGTTTTTTTAATCCAAAAAACATTTTTTTAATGAAAATTGGCAACATTAATAGTGCTTTTTTCTGTAATTACATATATGCTTATAAAGAACTGCATTTCTGAATTACAGAGTACTAAAGTATTAATAGTTCAATAATTCAATAACTTTCTCTGATCGCATGTTTAATGCCTTCTTTTTCCTTTTTCTATTTTTGATCAATTTTTCTACAGCTTGGTCAATTAATTATCCTTTCGTGCATGCAGTCGATCACGCCAACGTAGCCACGCCACAGTCATTGTGAAAATAGTTCCGGTGCATTTCTCACGCAAAGGAACTTTACTCTTTTTGTTCCGTCTATTTTCCATACATATTTCATCGATACTTCCTGCTTTAAGAAGCAGCATTGCAGAAACTATCAAGATAAATAGCGTTAAGAAAACTTCGAGTCACCTGAATTAAGATTGTCGTGCAGAAGATGCTGAAACTAGTGTTTAGGTTGGAAAAAATGAGGAAATATGATACGTTTTCGAGATAATTTATCAGCACTCAGCTGTCCAAGTGTATAGCTTACGTTCTTTTGATAAGTAAAACGTCATTGGGGTCCTTTCTAGGCTTTTTTGTCAATTAACGTTAGCAAATATCCTAGATTTCTCATCTAAAATAACAGTATGCTGCGTGGGTGTGTGACTGATGATATTTGCTGTGTTCGCTTGAGTAGAAAAATTTCGTTTGACGTAGTTCTAAATAAAAACGAGTCATACACCTGAACTCATATTAAACATTTTTGCGTTGTTAAGTTAGTACGAGGACAATTATTTCCTTATTGCTAACGTTGATGGTTTTGTCTGAAACACTTAAGTTCCAAGAGGCCATTTCTCATGCCTTTGTGCGTATCTGTCGCTCGCGGCCCAGGCGATTGGGTATAAATGAGACAGATTTCATAACGTTTCCTCAGTCTGCGACTGGGTGACGAAACTCAGGACAAAATGCTGGTTCCTTTTGCTTTAACCATCTCTTTAGCCGGTATCTTACTGAGTGTGGACGATGTTACCAGTACCTCCCCTGTGAGTGTGGGAAGCCAGTTGATGAGTAAATACAAAAACTTAGGTAAGAGTCTTCAGTATTATTGGACAACGTACACCACAGTTCTTGACATAATCAAATTCTCCTCCCATTGCAGACAAGAATAGGCTTTACATTAAAATGGCTCCTGGCATGCCTAAACGTTCGAGAACGTTATCGGCACAGTCATTTCTTGTTTGGCTTGTTTTATTCTGAGCATTCTCTTGAGTGAGTTTTGCAATTAGTTTTATCTTCAAGTTGAACTGAAAATAACTTTTCGAATGTTGCCAGTATATCCTCCTTGCTTTCCGGTTACCTTGGTAACGTGTTACAGCTACCATACATACATACCATATATATTTTCTCCCACAATTTCAACAAATTATTACATTGAGACTGATCAGAAATTGCTTCGTGGTTGAAAAGTATTCAATCGAATGTTTAAGATTCCAGACAATGCATTAAGAAAACTCGAACTTTGATTAGTTGATTTCCACAGAAGAAATTTGATTTTCAAAAAACTAGGTTCCGTGCACTAGTGTTATTTTCTAGTCTCGTATCACAGGGAATACAATCAAGCTTCTTAGTATTCGACTGAAATTTCCCGCTGATTTTCAAAGAATCATTTTTTTCGAGTCGTAAATATGATCGATTTTGAAATACAGTTTCGTGCAGAAAACAAGAAGAGAATGCGGAGAAAACTGAAAATATCAGTAAATCAATATAACGATGACGTTTTTAAGGCTTTACCACTTCACCTAAAGTTTACTTTTAAGTGTCTCTGTTTTAAAGAAACAGATCTACCAAGTTGTAAACAAAGTACACATGCTGAATATCAACCATTTCCCCGTTTAGTGAATCTTCAGTTATCTGTGACCCTGCAATTTGGACTGCACGTTTTAGTTAAACTCAATAGAGGTACCTAAGATAATAAGGATAATATGACAATAACGAGGTAAATTACAGGTCTTTGAACTTCTTTTCAAAGACCGCCGATCTTTTTAATTCAGTAACATTAAAATTCAGACCCGTTTGAAGGAACTAAGCTATTAAAACATTGTAATTTCGTGAAGAGCACTTAAAGCTTTATTGTATTCAGTACATCTCGCGCTCATTAACTTTTAGAAGACAGAAAAGGTTTCTTAGATGCCGCTATAAAACGATGACTTCGTTCACGAATATCAATGCCTTTCAGTGTCTAACATCGAGTCTTTACCGGTCACTTTCACGTTCATCTCTCTTTCAGTAATGTCGTTAGGTTTTCTCACAGAGGAAGTTTGATGTCAGCGTTTTTGTGAGTAATATGTTCTCACCTAAGTTCTGCTTAGCTGCTAGCATAATTTTATTTACTTAGCTCTCAAAAACAATTACATAATTGACGAGTTTTCTCATTTTTTTCTTAAATACATTATAATTTTCAAGGAGAAATTCACATACTGGGATCTCTTCGCGTTCAAGGATTGATATAGTCTAACAAAGTAATTGTTAATTCCATTCCTGTACATTCCTTCAAGTTCGTGTTCTTTCAAGTTGTCTTTCTTCTTTGTTTTTCTTCGTCTTCTCCTGTTGTTTTCTTGTTCTTCCAAATATTCCCACATATTTAATGGACATTAATTCATGAAAGTCATCAAGACTATTTAAGGCTTTCAAAAACTTTCATAAACTGGTTCAGAAAGGATTTGAAGTTTAAAAAGGAAAGATGACTCAACACGAGATCTTCGGGTCTTATTCCGTATTACGGTCTAAAATAGGCCACTTATAAAATCCTCCATCCATGGACGATGAACAATATAACTAACGAGATACTACTTCCCTTTAAAGAAAGCCTAAGCAAAATAAACTGAGCTTGCTTTATCGTGATAAACACGCCATGACCAAATTATGATAATAAAAAGAAAAACGCTTTTACTGTCCAATATTGTTTATCGTCACAGTATTTCTCTCTGTTCCTTTAGCACGGTTGATCCATTGCCCAATAATTTTATAACCTGTTCCAGGGAATTGTTCTTATCAGAAGAAGATTTTATCTTCTCTGGTTAGGCTGTATACAAATGGACTAAATATTAAACAAGAACTTAGTGGAAGCGAAATATACGGCTTACGCTGCATGGCGAATTAAGGTTAATATATATTTTTTTAAATGTGGAGGTAGAGTCTACCTTGGCATAAAGTGCTCAATGCTGTGGTAGCAGAGCTAGGTATACATAAGTTGAAAGATTAAAGAGGACGCATCGATTCTCTGTGACTCTGAGTTTCGCGCCTAAGCGCTCGTCAGACAGAACTTTTCTATATAGGACCTTTGATAGCAAAGCTCTTTGAATGACGTATTATCAATGAAATGCCGCAGGAAGACACTATATACCCATGGTTGCAGTGATGATTAAATTAGCAAAGTAGAGTGCAAATTTACCCGTTAAATTTGCAATGTACGGTTACGTGTCTGTACGAAATTTTATTTGTCTTGAATTGCGATTTGTCTTGAATTGGTCTCGCGTTGCAAAGGAAAACTGATTTTTCAAGCTTTGTTGCCATCACTAACTTTATCTGAAGTATTGTAACAAACCCGCTCCCTTGAGGTGCAAATGAGGTAAATCTGATAATATTGTCTTGTCGCCCTCATTTGAGGGTCCAACATGAGCTTATCCCGCATCCCGCCGTCAATTTTAAAACTATCCCGCTCCTGACGAAGTATCCCGCCTTTGAAATTTTTGTCATCTCGCATTCCGCCTCCATTTTTACTCTCATCACGCATCCCGCAACCCGCATCCTGCCAAAACTGTGTTGGACACTCCAATTTCTCATAATTTTATACTGAAATTTGCTTATTTTTTCTAGACTTTTTCTTCAAATGCTGTGAAGGCCACGTTGTGAGACGTGTCGGTGGTAGCCACGCTAAGTGCTGCGGTGCTCACACTTACGACTCCCGTTTCTTCTTCTGCTATCAAAGACTTATCTACCCTCTTTGCCGCAAGTTGACTTACAACCCAACGACCCAGCAGTGCTGCACTGGGGTGGTAAACCGTCGAATAGGAGGCGGTCACAGCTCCTGTTGCCACACCAAGAGTTACGATGGCCGAGTCAACTTCTGCTACGAGAAGAAAGTGTATGGAAGGTGTCAGAGCAAGTCTTATAATCCTTATTCCTACATTTGCTGCGAAAATAAGATCAGACCCCATTTTGGTGGACAGGACACGAAATGCTGTAAAGACAGAAGTTACGATAGCAGAAGGTCAGTGACAACACTTTGATACAGGTCTTGAACTGAAGCTTCTAGCTGACTGAATAGTTTTTCACCTGATAAAACGATCCCATCAAATTAACAAAAATTCTGAAAGTGAAGAATGATCCTCGCAGTGAATTTTCCAATTTAAGCAACTGGAAAGAAGAAGCCTGAAAAAAATCAGGGCTTCAACGGGATTCGGACCCGTGACCTCCGCGATACTGGTGCGATGCTCTACCAACTGGGCTATGAAGCCACACATTGGGAGCGAGGTCAATTTGTTGAGTTCATATCTTCCCATAAGGAGTGAAACGATGTAAGTATATATGAAATAATTCATATAATTCTGTTAAGTTAAGGATTTTCTGAAATGTATTTTCTAAAAAGAGTGACAGTTCTGACGTCCCATAGTATTTTTTCCTGTATATGTAAATTCGTTAGTCTTTATTTAACCTCTTAATCAGCATTCTTTCAAAAAGTCGACTAGTACCGCGTGTAAATTTTTCCACAAACTCAGACTCTAAATCCAATCCAATCCAAACATTGATTTGACACCTTTTTACGACTGCTACGTCGTAACAACTATGCCGATGAACGTCGTCATAGCAACTATGCCGATGTCTTGTTTTCCTTTTCTTTCTTAGTCAAATATGGCACTTGACAATTTCAATGCTTTTTTCATGTTCATCAGGTATTTTTGCTTCAATAAGCACATCTATCCCCAGTGTTTCAAGAAGACGTACAATCCTTTATCGTTCATCTGTTGCCAGAACAACTTCTACCAGCGCCCCGGTGGCAAGCACGCGCGGTGCTGTGAGAGAAAGGCTTACGACTCATCCATCAACTTCTGCCACAAAGGCACCATCATTCGCAAGTGCGGTGACAGAGTGTACGATCCTGCACACTTCCTCTGCTGCAGTGGCCACATGAATCCTCAATACGGTGTAAAACAAGGTCAATGCTGTGGAATTAAGAGCTATGATTCGCGATACTACTTCTGCCATGCCAACAAGATCTACAAGAAGTGTGGAGGAAGTGTATACAATATCCAGTCGTCATTCTGTTGTAACAACTTGGTCGCGTCTCGCGGCAGTTACGGTAGCTATGCCGGCTGTTGTTATAACCGTACCTACGACTCGCGCTCCGAGTTCTGTTTCAGCAGCAAAGTGCACAAGAAATGCGGACTGCTGCCTTATAACCCCGTCAAGAATCTTTGCTGTTCAAAACGCGTGGTGCCCAAGATTGGTGGAAGCTATACTGCATGCTGTGTCGCACGAGGCTATGATTCACGCCAATACTTCTGCTACGGAAGCAAAATAATTTCTCTGTGCGGGAAGAAGCGTTACAACCCAGTTGGCGAGATCTGCTGTGATTCCGTGATTGCTAAGCGCAGGGGTGGGTTGTATGCGAAATGCTGCGGAAAAAAAAGCTACGACCAGCTATCAGCCTTTTGCTACGAAAAAACTGTTCACAGGTAAGTACATGAACATCATCAGTGTAAATGAAAAGATGAATTGATCACTCGATAAATCCATAACAACCAGACAATGGCCTACGAACTTTTTTAAAAATTCGACCGTGGTCAATGGTCATTAAAATGAGGTTCAACTTAACTCAAATCAAATCAAATCAAACGAGCTTCAAGTAATATATCAAACACGAGCGACAGTGTTTCATCGGGATATCCAAATACCGAGAAGAGAGTTGGAAATACGACGCGCAGCGGAGTATTTTTGACGAAATTCGAGGTGTTTGGATAGCCGATGAAACACTGTCTCGAGTGTTTGATATATCTTCTCAATCGAAGCAAAAACTAAGGAGAAAATTGAGAGGTAAAATCGTCAAAAACTATGCTAATTAAGACCAGGTATCAAAACCTCCTTCACGGTTGTAATTTTCTTTGTTTTAGCTTGATGAATTATTAATGAGTTTGAGAAATGCAGTTTCGTGCCAAAGTTTCTCATATGTCATTGTAGAAACTGGAAAGTCGCTAATTTAATGGTTAAATCGGATTTTCATCTCGCTTAGATACTACAGTTGAAAATGTCGTAATATGTGCAATTTAAAACTTTGCGGTTCCGAACTACCTTGAAAATTCCAAATTTCACTATAAATTCCGTACGCGAGACAGTATAGCAATTCGGTTTAATATTAGTTAAGCCATAATATACAGATTGGGCTCACACTTGCTTCAGCTTTTCAAAACTGACTAAATGCTTGCTCCAAGATTCATGAATTCGACTCTAAGTTTGATTTATTAGTACTCCACTAATAAACAAGGAACAAAATAATGCGTCCCATGACTTCAATTTCCGTTTCCGTTGAGTAAACTCATAATCGTTATCAACACTTTCTGCTTAAACAGCAATTGTGGAAAGAATCCTTACAACCCCACTCGTCAACACTGCTGCGTTGGGCGAGTTGTTCCACGAGTTGGCGGCTACGGTGCCAAGTGCTGCGGTGTAAACAGCTACGACTCGGCGTCGTACTTCTGTCACGGTGGGAACGTCTTACGCAAGTGTAACGCCAGCAGCTACAACCCCACCAGTCAGCTGTGCTGTAACGATTACGTGGTATCCCGATTGGGTGGGGCTGCCGCCCGCTGCTGTTCACGCTACAGTTACAGCTCACTGACGCACTTCTGCCATTCAAACAAGGTGTATGCATTATGTGGTAAGATCGAGTACAATCCTTACAGCTTCATGTGCTGTAATGGGTACGTGACGTCCCGAGTTGGAGGCAGTAAGGCCAAGTGTTGTGGTTATCTGAGCTATGACGAGACCAGTTACTTCTGCCTTAAATCTAAAGTATATCCACTATGCCAAAGGACGAGCTACAACCCAAGCGTGACAGTCTGTTGCCTTGGCACCCAGCAACCACGCATAGGAGGGCCGGCATCCAAGTGCTGTGCTAATGTCTCATACGACTCTCGCATCAACTTCTGTCACAATAAAGTGGTTTATGGTCGCTGCCGACAACAAGAGTACAATCCTGGCACACATCAGTGCTGTAGTGAGTATCTAGCAGAACGCGCTGGTTCAAATTCCCGTTGCTGTGGTCAAAAGAGTTACCACCCTGACAAGTTCTTCTGCAGCCACAGTAAACTGTATGCTCTGTGCGCACACAGCTCATACAACCCTCTAGGAGACCTCTGTTGTGCCGGTTCTTCCATACCCCTTGGCAAAGTTCCTCTTCGGCATGCCAGTTGTTGCGCCAAGTCGGTGTACAACACCCATTCGTACTTCTGTTTCCAAGATGTGGTGTATCTCAAATGCGGTAGTCAGGCTTATGATCCGCGTAGCCAATCTTGCTGTAACGGAAAAGTCTTGCATTTGGTGGGTGGTCAATACTCCAGATGCTGTGGATCAGTCAACTACGATTCAAAGGATTACTTTTGCTACAACAACAAGACAGTTATTCACAAGTGTGGCAACAAAATTTACAACCCTGTCAGGTACGTTTAGGATAGCAGCATATAGCATATAGCACTGCAAAATCCAAGAACAAAGAAGATACGTTATAACTGGTTGATAAGCTAACCCTAAACCCTGAAGGGAATCGAAGCCAAGGTCAGCTTTAAGGTGGATGGCAACAGTTTACAGCACTTTCCAAGACTTAGATTTTGATGGGCCATTATAACTAATGTTTATATTTTGATGCTACAGTCATGGTATCAAAGAACTGTCCAATCATTGGTGAACACGTTGTTATACTTTTCGTGAAAAAATAGGTAACATAGCAACCGTATAACCTGTTAATAACATTCTTAATTTTAGCTTTAAGTGCTTATAACTCGAAAACGAGTTCGGTGACCCCCATTTTTTTATCGAATTTTTTACAAAGTTTAAAAAAATTCTGTTGTGGGCTCAGAGCCACCTTAAATTTTTGAAAGTTTTTAACAGGTTATACTGTTGCCTTGGTAGCCTATTATGCCATAAAGATTATCATTATTGGTTCACCAATGGCTAGGCATTTACGTGACACCAATATTGTAGTATCACTTGTTAAACAATGGTAGTATTCGTCCGTCAAAGTTTAGCTGTTCGAAAAGTGCTGGAAACTGTTCCCAGCCTCGTTATTCCGAGCGCTTTCCATCAAATTATATTGAAAAGAAAGAAAACGTTTTAGAGGTTCAATCGGTTTGGTGAAAATGTGAATTATCAATCTTACTTCAGTGTTTGTTTTTCAAAACATAGGAAACCTTAGCTATGGACATGGGCGTTTAAATACTAAGAAAATTGTTTCTTATGATGTTTCTTTATCTTCTAGTGAACAATGTTGTGCTGGTAAAATTGGTCGCAGTTACGGAGCAAGATATTCGGACTGCTGTGGAAGCCTAGCATACAACTCACGCGACTCATTCTGTCATGGAAGCTCAATTTATCAGCGTTGTAACTACAAAAGCTATGATCCTGTCTCGTTCATGTGTTGCAACAAAGAATTAGTTCTACGTGCTGGAGGAAACGACACGAAATGCTGCGGCAAGAAGAGTTATAATACGTAAGGTGTTCAGCCTGGTTTTCACAAGCGACGCAAACACAAGCGTAGATACAACAATTCTTAATTCACCGTGAAAACGGCCTTGACGCTGGCATAAACACAATCACAAGGATCAAAATTTTTCCTCTTTTCTTGTGCTTGCGCTTTTGCTTGCGTTTGCGCTGCAACAAGTGAAAACGAATTATCGCTCAGGCATAACGCAAGCACAGGGATATTTATCACACGTCGTTAACTTTGACCAATGAAAACACTGGCTCCAGATTACCTGGCACCTAAACAGTTTGGAAGGTTCGGATGATTTTGTTTGTGCTTGTGTTTGCGTCGGATTTCATTTTCACTTGGGTCATCCCTATCGCTTGCATTGTGCTTGCGTCGCTAGTGAAAACCAGGCTTTACGTGTCTGGAGAATTCAATGTTGTGTTTAATCAAATTCTGCTGTATCGATAATACTAACGTATGGTGAAAAGATTAACTCAGCCAAGCACGTTTCGAGTTGGCTGGGATGTGCGAATTGACTTTTAGACCCCACAGAGCGGGATTGATCACAAATGTCCAAAGGGTACTACTGTTAGAGTTTGTATGGAGCTCTATAGGAGTTTGTCCAGATTTGAAATACTCGATCGAAAACTTTGATAAAGAATCTACGTCTTTCCTTAAAGTAAAAAGCTTATCTGGCTTTCAAACATTTCTACAAACATTCGAAAGGTTTTGGTTTTAACAGTATGACGCGGAGTAGAGAGAGAAAGCTCCATACAAACTCTTATGGCACACTTTGGTTATCTGTGTTTACAGTTTTTTTATGGTTTATGAGACATTAATGATACGTTAAAACTAAGGCGTAACTTAGTTTTACTTGTGTCTTTGGGTCGGTTCAAATCTTTAACGTTGCAGTGGTTCAGTCTTTCTATTTCTATACATGTACTTTAATTAATTCATGTAATTGTGATTTTTAAGAAAGTTACGACATGTTTCGATGTTGCCAACATCATTTTCAGTTTTGAAAAACCGTTTTGAAAAACCGTTGGACTTTATAACAACTAGGCGAAACACACATAATTAATTAAGATTAAGTGACAAAAATATTTGAGTGAGTTGTTATAAAGTCCAACGGTTTTTCAAACATTATGTAACTGAAGATGATATTGGCAACACCGAAACATGTCTTTAAAATTAAAACTTGTCGTAACGTTCTTAAAAATCACGATTTACTTTCTGCTGTCTCGACCTTTTGGTTCATGTAATTGACTGTTAATTACGAGTCGGGTTTTTTACGATCGAAGCTTCCATAACGTCTCCAAATTACATAACGCAATCCCTTAGCATTGCATGGGTAACACAGTCACTCTAATTTGCTTCCTCCCTTTTTAATCATGTAACAGCCACCAATTCTTCTGCCACAACGACACGATCATCCACCTGTGTGGTAGCAGCGTCTATGATCCGGCCAAGTCCACCTGCTGTGGCGGTCGCTTGGCACTTTACGGTCGCGTTCCCGCAGCCCATGCCAAATGCTGCATCAGCTATCTGTACGACGGCAGAAGTCATTTCTGCCACGGCGGCAAGACGTACCTGAAGTGCGGCGCCGCAGCGTACACGCCGGATACCTCGCAGTGCTGTAACGGCTCAGTTGTTCTACAAAAGGGAGGGGCTCTTTCACAGTGCTGTGGTAAAGAAAGTTATAATTCCTACTCGCACTTCTGCTTCCAAGGAAAGATCACTCCTAAATGTGGAAACAGCTCGTATGGACTTACATCACATGTGTGTTGCGCTGGATACGTTCAGCCTCGTACCGGAGGAAATTACGCTCGGTGCTGCTCGGCTAAAAGTTACGACAGCTCCAAGTCTTTCTGCTTCGGTGGCAAGATATACCAGCATTGCGGAGGCCACGATTACAATCCTTCCTCCTTCATCTGCTGTGGAAACATGCCGGTGACTCGTGACGGTGGCCTTACCGCGCAGTGCTGTGGAGCGAAGAGTTACGATTCCAGGTATTATTTCTGCGAGCAAAGGAAGATTTACACCCTTTGTGACAAGAAAAACTACGACCCATCAAAGTTTACGTGCTGCAACAACACGATTAATCCACAGTTTGGAGGGAACCGGACGGATTGCTGTGGCAAGCGAGCTTATGCCAGTGACCACTTCTTCTGCACCGGTGGTCAGGTTGTTCCCCTTTGTAATTACGCCCGGTATGACCTGAATACTCAAAAGTGCTGTGGCAATACTCTCACACCCAAGCAAGGAGGACAGCATGCAAAATGCTGCGCCAGAGAAAGCTACGACTCCACTCGCTACTTTTGCTACAATGATACTGTGGTGACTCTGTGTGGAGGAGCCAGGCCATACAACCTTGCCAGCTCCGTGTGTTGCAATGGTACAGTACAACAGCGAGTGGGTGGTAAAGATGCCAGATGCTGTGGCCCGAGCCCGTACAACTCTCAGTCTCATTTCTGCAGCGGTAATCAGGTGTATGCTAAGTGCGCAGGCGCACCGTACGATCCATATACTGGTATCTGCTGTGGTTCAAAGCTCAATCCTCGCCCATATGGTGCAGTGCTGAAATGTTGTGCGAACAACGCCTATGACCCGTCCATATTTGTCTGCCTGTGGGGAACGAAAATTGCACCAAAGTACGAAAAGTCCGGATACCAGTGATATATTTTTTTGTTACTATAAATTCACGATTGCAATTTTAGCATGAACTTAGCACAGCCTATAGGACCATATTAGCTTTACTGTATTACAAGAAAACGCACTCCTCAGAGGTAGCATTTAATTATGACACGAATAGGTAGGTGCGTTATCGATGGCGTGTAATGCAGCTGCCGTTTTCGATTTGGTAAATAAAATTTCACATTTGTGACTTGTCCTGATGACTGTTTACTGGGGATCATCTGGGAGGTATAAAGTTAGCTACAATAATTGCTACACTTAGGTCTCTTCTCTCAGTTTTCAGTTATTGTTGCGATTTTTGTCAGCTCGCCGAACTTTGCCTTGTTAAACCATTTGTTCTGCAGGCTACTGCCGCGAAAGCTAATTGTAGTTACCCCCAGAAATTTGACACGTTTAAGAGGCCCTGGGCCTAAGAAACGACCGATGATTTCCGGCTAAAAAATAAAATCGGCCGATTTTTATCTCCCAAGTAGAGGCTACAGAATACTATTTTTGTTTCAGTTTCGCTTTAGACCAGAAATATCCAACCGCAAACTGCTTCGGTCTGACAACAGCAAAATCGAGCCAAAAATAAGCCCCCGCAAACAAACGGTTCAGAAGTCACTATCGCAACGTAAACAATGAGAAAACTACACGATGTTGAAGAAAAAGGCCTTTTAATGCAATATCATTCGATAAACATCGAAAAACTGCCGAAGCGAATAAAAACTAATTTTTCAAATACTGCATACTAAATTAGATGGAGCGTAGGAGCTGATTTTAAAATAATTATTTCTCAAAAGTCCAACGCTGTTGAAAGCAATCACAGTGAGGAATCAGACATTGGAGGGATATACATCATGTTTCTGGAAAAACATTTTTCGGCCAAAGAATATTGATCTTGTGCAAAGCGTTCAAAGT
>OZ026602.1:27270805-27273305 GCA_964020085.1 Micromussa lordhowensis | reverse complement strand
ATATGAAGTACGATACCTGTCTAAATTCTTCTTCTGTAGATGCCATTCTTGTTGTTTTCGCTGACCTTTTTACAAAGAAAGCAAAGAAACGAAAAACCTTCCCTTGTGCGGTCGCCTGAAATGTTACTTCATGCAAATTTCGCGGGAGTACGACACGCCTGGGTGAATAAGCCAATCAAAGCAGAGTATTCCAATTTGTGATGGACAGGCTGAGCCGCTCAGCCTCCATTTATAGACTCGCTCCGTGTTTAAGTTCAGCTACTCGCCAGTAGACTGGGACAGAGTATCGGTCAGTATAAAATAAGGACTGCGGACTACGGACTACGGACTACGGACTGGGTATAAAACACGGACTCATATAAAACGCGGACTATGTACTTATTGACTGAGTGGGAGGGCCGGACGGGAAAATATTTGGCTCGAGGTCAGGGCGTACGGACCGAGCGCAGCGAGGTCCATACGTCCTGACCGAGAGCCAAATATTTTCCCGTCCGGCCCGACCTTACTCAGTCAATAAGCATTTTATCATATGACCACTTACTGTTGAAAATTTTGAAAATTCTGTTCGAGCCTAAATAGGACGCGATTACATAAGATCAGACGACTGTGCGCGCGGAACAATTACATGAAAGTTTCTACAACAAAACTTTGTCATTTATCAGTTTCTTCGCGTCGAACAAGAAACTCACAATTCATCGAAATACACAATTCACGTTCTCATTTTTGTTCATGCTAAAAAGCCAACAGAAAGTTGACATAAAGCTGTCAAAAATATGTCAAGCCATCAAAAACTTAGCGAGTGACAAAAGGTCGCTTCACGCTTCACTGAAATTGTTTACAAATCTTTATCTGAAGACTCACGAAAATGTCGGCGTCGTTCAAGCTATTTGTCGACCTCTTGGATTCTCTAAAACAACGGACAACCGGGCAACTGAATATTTATGACACATGTTGGCTCCTGGAAACAGTGCCTGGGTTTGCTGACTTTGCTGGTGTAGTGGAAATTACACGGTTAAACACAAGCGAGTTTTTATAGTATCTGGATGAACCGTGCGGTAATGAACTTGTATTCGCATTCAGTTTTGTCTCTTCAAATAACACTGACGTAGAAACTACAGAGCAGTTTATCCTACTGCACACAAGGTATGTTTGTGATTTTTCTGGTTCAACCAACTTCTCCCAGAAACTCTGAAACTCGAAGAAAACATTTTATATCGTACTTTGTTTACTTCTTCGGTTTTCTTTCTTTTGACCCACGATGAATTTCTTTGATGCCTTTGAAGGAAAGAAGTTTCGCCGACTGTCTGCTTATTTGAAAGGTTAATTATTGGACAGTTTATCCGGAAAAGTTGTTTCCTTGACCGCCTGTTTGCTTGTTGGTTTCTGAGAAAGTTGTGAGCTTCTTCATTTGCGAGGAGTGTTAAATTTCGCTCTTTGCTTTTCGGAGTGAGTTGGCGACTGAAGTAGTTCTGAACGGGACAATTCGGCTGGATAGTAAAATTCGCTCTCAGAATGTTCACTTTCAGGACTCATTGTGGAGAGAACAAACTTTGGCAGCAACAAAATATTGTTTTGCCATTCACACGCATCGATTTTGCCGCACTCGTTTCTAGTAGGGCCGTACGCATTTCTAGTAGGGCCGTACGTGTTTTTCCGGCCCTATCACTTCGAGGCGTACGGCCCTCATACGGGACCTTTTCTCTTATGGTTTTGCAAGGAAATTGCGCGCGGGGCCGTACGGGTCATATGATAATAAGCATTACGGACTAGGTATAAAATACGGACCGAGCATAACGGACTCGGCATAAAACACGAAGAAAGGTTCTACATTGAATAAATTCTCGCACTAACGTTTTCATAAATAGAAGCTACTTGTAATTATAGAAGTCTCATTTCCCGAAAGTGTCCGCTCATACAGGTTCCGCCATACACTGATATACTCGATTGCCGAGAAAAAAATAGAAGACACTGAAAGTCACAAAATTGACGAGCTGTATGAATTTTCGAATGATCCAAGCGATGATTAAATGTTTTGAAAGATCAACAGTCGAGAGATTTGAGGAGAATTCGAACGACATCTCCCGCTGTTTATTCATACGATAATGTAATTCGTTATTAAATAAATACACATAAATACGGCCATGGCGAAATGAGGAGCAAAAAGTTGATAAATAGAAGAAACGACCTTACACAAGGATGGCAGTTCTGCACTCCTTGATATCGACTTGAAAAAAAAAAACATTTCTTCCATTTCTTCCAATACGGGCTATTCAGATTTGGTCACCCACCCAAGCCTTTTCTCATCTTAGAAATTTAAAACAATGCGTTCAGCGTGGAGTCACTACACCACATAAGTACAGCAACGTGTTTGGTCGGATCAGCAAAGTTAAGCCCTGTTCAACGGGGATAGTGCTTGGGTGGGTGACCAAATCTGAATAGCCCGTATTGGAAGAACTGTTTTTTTCTTTTTCCTCTTCCTTTTCCAACTGCCATCCTTGTG
>OZ026602.1:27268767-27270605 GCA_964020085.1 Micromussa lordhowensis | reverse complement strand
GACATCTCCCGCTGTTTATTCATACGATAATGTAATTCGTTATTAAATAAATACACATAAATACGGCCATGGCGAAATGAGGAGCAAAAAGTTGATAAATAGAAGAAACGACCTTACACAAGGATGGCAGTTCTGCACTCCTTGATATCGACTTGAAAAAAAAAACATTTCTTCCATTTCTTCCAATACGGGCTATTCAGATTTGGTCACCCACCCAAGCCTTTTCTCATCTTAGAAATTTAAAACAATGCGTTCAGCGTGGAGTCACTACACCACATAAGTACAGCAACGTGTTTGGTCGGATCAGCAAAGTTAAGCCCTGTTCAACGGGGATAGTGCTTGGGTGGGTGACCAAATCTGAATAGCCCGTATTGGAAGAACTGTTTTTTTCTTTTTCCTCTTCCTTTTCCAACTGCCATCCTTGTGTAAGGTCGTTTCTTCTATTTATCAACTTTTTGCTCCTCATTTCGCCATGGCCGTATTTATGTGTATTTATTTAATAACGAATTACATTATCGTATGAATAAACAGCGGGAGATGTCGTTCGAATTCTCCTCAAATCTCTCGACTGTTGATCTTTCAAAACATTTAATCATCGCTTGGATCATTCGAAAATTCATACAGCTCGTCAATTTTGTGACTTTCAGTGTCTTCTATTTTTTTCTCGGCAATCGAGTATATCAGTGTATGGCGGAACCTGTATGAGCGGACACTTTCGGGAAATGAGACTTCTATAATTACAAGTAGCTTCTATTTATGAAAACGTTAGTGCGAGAATTTATTCAATGTAGAACCTTTCTTCGTGTTTTATGCCGAGTCCGTTATGCTCGGTCCGTATTTTATACCTAGTCCGTAATGCTTAGTCCGCGTTTTATATGAGTCCGTGTTTTATACCCAGTCCGTAGTCCGTAGTCCGTAGTCCGCAGTCCTTGTTTTATACTGACCGATACTCTGTCCCAGTCTACTGGCGAGTAGCTGAATGTTTGAATCGAGGAACTGAATGTTTGAATCGAGGTGTTGGATAATTGCATTGAGCAAATCAATTTATGGATCAAGCAATCCCAGGTTTAAACCTTGAAACTAAAGGGCGGAACATTTTAAACGACAAATAAAGCGTTTGCTCTCGAAATGTAGCGTTTGAATTGGAGAACTGAATGTTTGAATCGAAGAATTGAATGTTTGAATCAAAGAATTGAATGTTTGAATCGGAGAATCGAATGTTTGAATCGGTGAATTGAACATTTCAATTGACGGATTGAGTGTTTGAGTCAGAAGTCTGCATGCTTGAGTTGAGGAAACGCGTCTTCCAATTGAGGGTTTGAATGTTCGACTTCCAGGATTGATTGTCAGAAATGAAGAATTGCATGTTTGAATTAAAGGATCCAATGTTCGAACTAAACTATGGAACGTTTAAATATACGAATTGCATGTTTGAACTGAAGTATAGACTCTAGGGATTCATGATATGCATGTTTCAATTAAAGAAATGCATGTTTGGATTAAAGGATCGAATGTTCAAGTCGAACAATTCCATGTTTGAAATCAAGGATCGAATGTTTGAATCGGCAGTTTGAATTTTGACACTAAAAACGCGCCATACGTGGCCGCCAGAGAAAAATCAAAATCGATTTCTTTTTTGTTATGCGTAATCGACTGCGTTTGTAGAATTTGTCAAAATACTCAGATCGTTTGAAACTGGACAAAGACCTGTTGGTGTTACAACGTGCATTACGAAATGAAGTGTCGAAGTGGGATCCCGAAGAAGGCGATTGGCAACTACCGATGATAATCGAACAATTTCATCACGCTAAAGTTGCCCCTTATTTGCCGGTGAAAAG
>OZ026602.1:27256267-27263767 GCA_964020085.1 Micromussa lordhowensis | reverse complement strand
TCGTCGCAGTTAATTTTCCAATTTAAGCAATTGGAAAGAAGAAGCCTGAAAAAAAATCAGGGCTTCAACGGGATTCGAACCCGTGACCTCCGCGATACCGGTGCGATGCTCTACCAACTGAGCTATGAAGCCACACATTGGGAGCGAGGTCAATTTATTGAGTTCATATCTCCCGTGAGGAGTGAATGATGAGAATTATATATGAAATAATTCATATATTTGAACTGCGGTAGTAGATGAAGTGAAGAATGATCGTCGCAGTTAATTTGAAGCCCTGATTTTTTTTCTGTTACGTAAAAATGAAAATTGCCTCCTTCAAATTACTTTGCACCCCTTCAAGAAAAATGGACAATGACTGTGCTCCTCTCAAATAAGTAGCCCTGCCCTGTTGAAAATCTTTACAAGATCTTTGAAGATCTTCAAGGACCTGCCAAAGATCCTTAAAGATAAGGATCTTTGAAGGATCCTTTTAAGATCTTTAAAAGATATTCAAAGATCGTTAATGTAAAGATTTTTCAAGGATCTTTGCTAGGATCTTTCAAGATCCTTGAGGATTCAGTGAAGATCTTTTAAAGATATTTAAGGAATTTTAATAATAATAATAATAATAATAATAATCTTTATTGAGGAAACTTTTTCATAAAAGATATGGTTTTCAAAAAGGAACTCGAGACAAAATATAAATTGTAAAAACAATAAAGCTATAAAATTACAAAGAGATTAAGAAGATACAAAAAATGCACAAAAATTTAAAAATAAGTATAAGTAAAAATCAAACGTAAGTAGCTTTATAATATACATACTGAGATTTACACACTGAAAAGCCGCAGAGTAAATTTTCGTTCGCAAACCGATGTAAACCAATCAAATGTCGCGTATCGCTTTTCCCACTTTGAGAAAAGCGATATGTCCAATCAGGAGCCGCGTATCACGTTTTTTTCACGTGTGAGCCATACAGGCGAGCAGAGAGGCATTTTGTTTGCGCATGCTCCACAAAAAGTATTTTAATGTGAGTAACCGCTGGTATGCGCCTACTTTGCGTGTAAGCAAAATGGCGATAGTTGCGACAAATTTGTTTTTTGAAGTCTTGTAGAAAGTTCCAACCAAGTCCGTTTCAGAAGATCAAGGCTTTTACAACCGCTTCTAGTCTTGTTTTGGAATTGTTAGAACACGGATCAAGGAATATTTGTGAACTGAAGGATGCGTTGCGGAAGGTCTGTTCAGCACAGACGTAATTAAAAGTTATTTCATCATTCTAGAGCTGCCTCAAGTAACTACTGAAATATTCGAGGCTTTTCATGCGCTATAAACGTTTTTTATCGCTTCAACTACTAACGCAATAATCCTCGAGCAATTGTGTCAATCGGAAAATAAAATTTCGCACAAGTTTATTGACATGCCCAGCGACGGCGATTTAATACCTACGGCAGAGAAAACTTCAATGTCGAGCTAAGAAAAATCATAATGTAGTAGAACTAGAGATATGTATTTAAACCCATGGGGAGCTTTAGAGATGGAAGAAAAATTAAGGATTTCATCAGTGAGCAAGTTAACTGTAATGATTAGTTTCATCTGTGAAAGTATTAAACATTTGATATGGAGGCTACAGTCAAATTGGCAGTAGTCAAACACTAAACAAACACACCTTGAAAAGGAAGTTTCAACAAAGCTATTAAAATTTAAGTGCCCCATTCTTGTGAAACCAAACCATACCTCAAAAGATGCACCATGTGTTTTGGGTACTGTGAAATGACACAGCATCCCTTAAAGTTCACTAGTTGGGCTTTTTGCCTCTGGACTGAGCTTTGTGCTTCTAGGATTCTCTCATATTTTCAGCCTTAGCAGTGCAGATTACTATTCCAAAATGGAAGGAAATTCCTGGCCAGTTTTACCCCCTCCTCCAACGGGTAAACATATCAACAAAACATACATGTACATCAATTTGCTGTTGATAATTTCAGCTGCAGACAAAAAAAAAACAACAACAACAACAACAACAAAAAACTAATACAATTTTTTTGACTTAAGTTTTCATATTTATTCTGCTAAGATAATTGGCATGTGGTCTGATAGGTAGGTTCTTATTACAGGCCAATTAACAAACAACATTTCATGCAGTATTGATTGTTCCACCAGTCAAGTTGCTAGTCTTAAGCTTCGACCAAACAAGGATTTGTCTCTTTGAAAGCCACACACATGGTCTCCAAAGTAGCATTGTTGCAACGAACTCAGCTGGAAATAATAGCAACTTCATCACAATATCTTCATGGAAGGATGGTTATGCAAGACAAGGGGGCTCACTTGAAGGCTCAAATGTGGCAGGTTAAGGTCTGAAATAGATAATGTAAACAAGATTTCATTAGAAGTCAGAAATAGTACAGATATGGGCTTTATTTAGTACAGTAAACCCCTACCCATCCTCTTGTCTTCATCTTCACATCTACTGTAAATGCTAAAATAATGAACTTTTCCAGTTCTATTAGAGGGTTGACTTGCTACCCAGTGATATTCAACAATATTTTATTTTGTGCTACAGTTAACAGTGAAGGTGTATATAGGTAAATTACTTTTATTGCCCTTTCATCGAAAATTTGAAATGAAATTGTTAATCCCATTTATAACATTTTCATTTTCTATCTTAATTTATCTGTGAAATGGTGAATAACTATTAATTTTCATTCTTAATTAGATTTACCTGATTACACAACCTGGAATATATTTCTGTCATGCTGCAGAGTTATTTTGAGCAATAGCATATTTCATTCACAGGCTAACAGTGTACATGTAATACTAATTACATGTATGTGAAAGGATGATGATTAGTTATCACAACTGCATTTACGTTCCAACATGAATATTTGATAACCATACTGTAGAGAACATGGAGTTGTTGCAAGAGCTAGTACATTACAAATCCCTAAACATTGACAAGAATTGTAAAGAAGACATTATCTGCTTCATCAGTCTATTGTGTTTGTAATGAAACTCCCAATTTTTTCAATGCCTGCATGTGCAGCAAATAATAGAAAAACAGTTATAACGTGTTGTTCTAATTTTGTTTGAACAACTGTCTTTCTCTGAATCTTCAGAGCATGGTAAATAACAGCAAAACAATAGTCTTTTGGAAGCTATTTTGTACATTTTGTTACATTGTTGCAAAAAAAAAAAAAAATCAGCTCGAAAGGCAGAGGAATTCTTACAAAATAAACGCTGCACATTTAAGCTCACGTCATTCGGTTCCCGTGTGCCGTTCGAAAGCTAAATGTACATGAAATGTGAAAATTTCGACAGAAACGGTACCAGTTTTTCTTCTTAAAATAACACCACGCATTTGTGTAGGAGAAATAAACTGGATAGAGCAAAACGACAAGTAAACAAACAATGCACAGAAAGTGCTTTGGGACTTGGGGGCCAGTGAAATATAGAATTTTAACCAGAGTCTCTACTCAAGTTAGCCCTTGGAGACAAAAAAGGCGAATATAAAAATACCTACAAAAAAACAGGGAGAAAAATAGCAAAAGTCCACGTGTATTAAAACGAAACTTTAACAGTGTAAAAAATAGGCAACTACATACCCTGCATAACAGATTTGGAGAGCAACAAGACGAAAGACCTTCGTGATCCACGACTCAGAAAAACTACCAAAACATCCCGAATAAAAATTTGTCGAAACCTGTTGTAAAAGAATTCTAATCCTGCAAACTGCGCATTTTTTAAAGCCTAGAGTCCCCAGCGGCTGAGGAGAAGAAGAAGAGACATGTTGTTTGAAGTAATTTAAAGCTTGGGGGCCGCCGGAAATATGTTGAAAATTTACTTCAAAGTTGAGGGAAAATCAGCTCAAACTCAAAATTTCCCTATCATACAGGATCGCGTATCTGACGATCTTCTCAATATACAACCGCATGATTCAAAACAATAAAGCTTCAACACCTCAAGACTAACCTTCATCGCTTGTCTTCTCCAGTAAACATCTTGATCTTCGTTAAATCAAATTCCAAACTCCACTTCTTTGGACCTTTATCTCGCTCTGTTCGCACTTTGATCATTACTATATCCTCATCTAAAGTCCCGACAGACACTGTGAATATCCACAGTGTTAGAAATGTGTGTAAACTTGTTAGAATCTTTCATTTCTCTTGACAAGATCTTTCTCGCAACGTAGATCACCCGTTTAAAAACCCGCCGCAGCGTGTTCAAAAACAAGAAATGGCGCCGAACTCAAATTATTCCATTCACCTCGCGCATGCGCAAACAAAATGCCCATGTGCTATACGGGCGGGCCGGTGCGGCAAGTTGAACTTTTCATTCAAGTCTGGTTGGCTATGGCAAGCCAATTGTAGCAATATTCAAAATCTCAATTCAATTTCAATTCAATGAAATTCAATTTCAATTCAATGAAAATTCAATTTCAATTCAGTGAAAATTCAATTTCAATTCAGTGAAAATTCAATTTCAATTCAGTGAAAATTCAATTTCAATTCAATGAAAATTCAAATTCAATTCAATGAAAATTCAATTTTAATGCAACGAAATTCATTCAATGAAGAAATCGATTCAATCTCGATTCAAAGAAAGTATATATAGTTACTTAGGATTAAAAATCACTTCCGGTTAGTGACCGGAAATGATACCAAGCATCCGGGGTAGTTAGAATACGGGAGCATTTTACTAGCAATATGGCGCGTGTCGAATCAGAGTTTGACGTGGAAAAGGATTTGCCCGAATTTTTGTCGTCTGTGCTGGATAGGACAGAGGAACATATAAGCAGCAATGAAACAAACATCAAAGACTTGCAAGTACACTTTGTAGTTCTCGATAGGAGTGTAAGCCTTTTGGGTAGTTGTAGAACCGTCATCGAATTCACGACGTGAATGCGAAACCCTCAGAACGGGAAATCCTGGGAGACCTCAGTTCTACATACCTGCCGAAACGTTATAAGATCTTCTTGGGCTTGGATTTTCAATGGCAAAAATTTCTCGGATGTTCGGCGTGTCTCGCTGGACAATTTATCGCAGAATACAGTCATATGGCTTGCAAAACACGGTGCAGTTTAGTTTGTTGTCAGATGAGGAATTGGACAAGTTAGTTCTCGACTATATGGGTCGTCATGCATTTACAACAGGGTGAACATATTTAGCCGGTACCTTAAGTCAGCTGGACAGAGGGTTCAAAGGAGAAGACTTCGTTAGTGTTTGGCAAGGGTGGATCCGGCTAATACTGCTTTGAGGTGGGGGATTGTTGTTTCTCGTAGGCAATACTCGGTCCCGTGGCCAAATTCTCTATGGCATTTAGATGGGCACCACTCTCTTATTCACTGGGGTCTTGTAATCCATGGGTGCTTAGATGGTTTTTCTAGACGAATTATGTTTCTCCGATGCAGTAATAACACTCTTCTTCGCAAACTGTTCTGGGACTTTTTCTGAAAGTAATTGAAAATGTTGCGTTGTGGCCATCACTTATGCGTGTCGATTATGGTGTCGAGAATGTACAAGTTTGTGATGCCATGGTGGAAGCAAGAGGTGAAGGTCGAGAGAGTTTGATAGCAGGTCCCTCCACGAGAAATCAGAGAATTGAAAGACTCTGGAGGGACGTGTTCAGGTGCGTGTGCCATCTTTTCTATTACGTGTTTTATGCATTGGAAGATACAGGCTTGCTCAACATCGAGAACCCAACGGATCTATTGGCGCTGCATTTTACATTCATCCCAAGAATAAACCTTGCACTTCATGAATATATGGAGGCTTTTAACCATCACAAGGTAAGGACAGCAAACCATTGGTCTCCGTATCAGATGTGGGTAAATGGTATGCTAAACGAGGAGAACCCCTTAGAGCACATGGGCAAGTAGACGAGGATCGCAATGATTTGGAATTCTATGGTGTTGACCCAGACGGGCCATCTCCATTTGAAGATAGCAATAACAATGTTGTTGTTCCTACGGTCACGTTACCAGTTGAACACCAGTCAGTTGAAGCAAAAGTTCTGGAGCAGATAGACCCACTGACGTCATCAACACAAAAATCGGCATGGATATATACACTGAAATTCACCAGATAGTAAAAGGAAGCATTGAAAACATTTAACAACACTATACCTTATTGGAAAATTTTGCAGCTTTGTGCAGTCGCTGTGTGGGATGTGCGGAGATCATACAATTAGTAATATGCGAGAAAATAAAACAATCAGGAACGATTGTGTAACAGGATTCAATATGGCTGCAATATTACCAATCAAGTTCAGTACACAACTTGAGAGTTGAAAACGTACTTCAGTAACTTCAACTTGTTTTATTTCAGTAAAATACTACAATTATCACCTTAACATAAGCAGTTATCTCTGGTGGAACAGATATTATCCTCACATTTCAATAGATATGACACTGTGATAGAACTAATTAGAGAAAGTTCTTGTGACTAACAAAAACTTAAAAATAATGTCAACTTTTTTGTAACCTGTAATCAGAACATTACAGCTTTCCAAAATATGAATTTGCAAAGGCCAGATCATAAAGGTTAAAGAGTTGCTCCTCACTTGGCAGCAATAAATCGTTTGTGCATCTTGGTAAGCACAAGGTATTTGCACAGGTGTTGGCAGTAGGTAGAAAAGGGCATTCTGTGTGGGGGCTTGTGCCATGACTTGTTGCCTCAACAAACTCTATAGAAGGTGCTACCCTAAACCCTAGTAGGGGCTCTTCATCACTGCCAGTAATAAATTGAAGTATATGCCCCAAGGTGATTTCACCCCTTTGTCCACTTGCTGCAAGTCTGGTGTATTTAGAAAACAACTGATAAATTTCTGTTTCAAAACGGCGTGCATTGCTACCTTCTTCAGAAAAATTTGGTGAAAGCGGAAGGGCCATCAACATTCTTCTTGATAAAGCATAACTTTGGGAAGGTCTGAAAAGATGAAGTTAGGTATAGCATTCCCTATTTGATAAAGCCCCAGGTTTTTAAAACCAATTTGAAGCTTTGCTATACAAGGGCTTGATGGCTCTTGGGAAGCAAAAAGTGCTTGGAGGTCTTCTTCATTCACAAATCTGGGGATACTACCATTCTGCAATATGCTAAGAGACATAATTAGCCCAATGGTTGAATAATCATCAGCAAGATGGTCTTTTAGACCATTGTCAAAGTATGTAGCTTTTATATCTCGTAAACATAGGCGAAAGAACTCTTTGCGAGGGCCACCATAATCCTCAGCACACTCTCCATAAAATCCAACTGAAAGTGTTAGTCTGGGGTCTTTTAAAAATTGTATTTCATCTAGTGCTGATTTTAAAACATCTTGTCGATTGATTAAGATAAAGTTGGTTTCACCCTCTAGACTTTCAGAAACATTTTGCACATCCAGTGGCCTTCCACTTACGATAAGACTTTGTGCATAACGTAAAATTTCTACAGGATTTTCAATGCCATTGGCTCTACAGTAATTTACACAACGCTTAGCGAGCAAATCCACTGATGGATCTTCAGTGTTAGCAGCTAGTATCTCCTCCCTTTC
>OZ026602.1:27223767-27251267 GCA_964020085.1 Micromussa lordhowensis | reverse complement strand
GGGATGCAAACAAATCTATATTTGGAACAAACAATGATTGTGAAATCCACTTAAACACGGTTGGGTGAAGTTTCCACTCAAGGTTGCTATTATACTGCCGAGAGAGCGAATCGGCCTGTAAATTTTGAACTACTTGGAATATGATATACCTCTAATATAGAGTGACGTGCAAAGCACCATTCCCAAATAGATTTAGAAACTGCATGGAGGCTACGAACCATTCCTCCCAAATTGTTGATGTATGCTACAGCAGTGCTATTGTCACAATAGACTTTAACAAGGCAGTTCTGTGAATGAACAAAGCATTTCACACCGTAAAAAAACTGCAGAAAGTTCAAGCCAATTGAAATGCATAGCCTGCTCCTCTGAGGACCACAGACCGCTACTCGGGACTCCATCACAGACCACACCCCAACCTGAATGGGATACATCTGTAGTCATAGTAATCACTGTTAATGGTTTTGTAATCCTAGTACCATTATATAAATGGCTGTTTAAAACAAACCATTGTAAACTATCTCTGGCAAGCTGGGACAAATAAACAATTGCATTATAGTCTCCATTACTGCAACTCAAAGCTTCTAATTTACAGACTTCAAGATCACGATAGAAAAGCCTTGCTGGTTTAATGGCGGGAAAAGAGGAAACGACCAATCCAATAACATGTGCTAGTTCACGAATAGAACATTGAGATTTCTCCCACAAGACCAATGTTTGCTCTTTTAACTTGTTCAACTTTTCCTCTGGAAGAGAAACAGCCATTTCCACCGAGTCAATTACGTAACCCCAAAATACCATCTTTTGTGAGGGAATAAAAACCGATTTTTCATTGTTGATAATAAATCCCAAGGATTCTAGGATTTGAACAAAAATAACAGCATCTTGGGACGAAAGTTCACGAGAGGCGCTGATAATGGCCATATCATCGAGATAAATGACCAGTCTTATTCCCTTGTTGCGAATTGACCCAACAAAGGGCTTCAACACCTTGGTGAAAACTCTTGGAGCCGAAGAAAGCCCGAACGGCAAACAAATGAATTCAAAGAGAGTCGAGTTCCACTCAAACCTCAAATGATCCGGATGTATGGGGATCGTAAAGTTGGCATCTTTAAGATCAATTGTAATAAAGAACTCAGAGCCCAGTTTGCAGAGTATGGCAGAACTCGACAAGATCTCGCGCGTGCAGAGCCATTTTCGCCGCGTGCACCGCGTGCAATGCGACCGAAAACTCCCGCGTGCAAGTGATGCTGTGATTGCAGCACTATGCGCCGTTGACTCGCTAAGCGCTGAGCTTAAAGAGAATCTAGCAATAAAGTTTATTTTCCTTACTCAAAGCAGTATTTAAAAAATTAGAACATCTTTTTATGCAACTAATGTAACGCGATTTACAGCTGTTGGAAATGCCAACCTGTGGAGACTGAGACTAGGTGGACTGACAGTCACTGACAGACATTTGTTTCTTTTTTTATCACAAATATCACAAAATTTACAACCAAGACTTCATAAAGGAGATAAAAAGTGCTAAATATTATTATTATCAACTGTAACTTGTGTCTCTTTCAATAACATTAAACGCACAGTTTCTTGGTTGCACGTAAATGAATGTACAAAACAATAACAGAAATAAAGGTTCTGCCCTCAGTTGGTTTCCATGTAACATGAAGCGATATTCCTCAACATCCTTTATTCTTTCCATTGCACTGATCTGGGTGTTCTTCTACAATTCTATCAAAGTCCTCCTCTGTAAAATGATTCCCTCGGATGTCCACCATTATTTTACGGTGGCTATATTTCAATAGTTCAATTACGCAATTTACTGAAAGAGCTTCTCTATTTCCTGCTACATTGATAAGGGCTAGACATCCATGTGTTTTAAACTGGGAGTTAATGTAAGCTTCCTTGGTTATCTCGTGGCAGTCCTGTAGGAGAAAAAATTCCAGAAGTGGGCACTTTGAAGGAAGCTGATTGAAGAGCAAGTCTGTAACTCTACAGTGACTTAATTCCAAAAATCGTAAATGGCCGATGTTCAATGTTTGCGTAAAATCTGGAACAACGATTCTTCTTGAATAACCAATCCACGGCACTATAAGAACTTCAATTTTCTTGCATCGGCGTAAAACTGAACATAGTTTTTCCCATTCTAGAAAACAGCATTCACTCAGTATAATTTCTCTACTCCCGGGATAAATATATTTGTCCAGAATATCTGACGTGAGTCTTCGTTGAAAGTCAAATTCAACTTTCCGCCATACAGTGCTGCTGTGGACAACATCATACCACCTTTTGCACACTGTAGATAAGGTGCAGATCCGCTCAACTACTGAGATATAACTAAAGATATTCGCCAGGATACAATCCGGTAACCTACTGGTCATTTTAGAAACCGTTTCAAAATTTACTGAAGTGCACGAGCGAAAACAAGAAAATTGAAAACCACACCTGAGTTAATGAGCTGTCAATTTGCTGTCAGTCAAATGGTGTACAGTAGTTTTACCAGGCGTGCAGTCTTGTTATACGACTGGGACTGCGGGACCAAGGTCAAACAGTTTAACACTCTGGAGGACTTGTGAAATGTAAGTAGTTCTTAATTCATGATTGATACTTCTAGTTCCAAGTACGTAATAATTGGTAATGCAAATAATTTAAGACATAAGCCAGGTGAACGAAAAGAGGGTAAACTAGTGTTATAATCTTGCCTTGGCGATAAACAAAACACGTGAACTGGCTGTAAGCACTGTTGTTTTACTCTTTGGTGTTGTAAAATGAAAACTCTCAAACAAGAATTCCCAACAGGCAACAGCCGCTGTTTTCCAACAAGCTGAAATGGTTTTTCGTACGATTACCTTTCTTCTTCAACACCGACTAGACATACATTTTATAAGAATGTTGACGGTGAGATTAACCAAACGTTTAAGAACGTGCTAAGAACGACTCAGATTAAAGTGTCTATATTTTTCTCATTTGTTTTCCGTAAAGCTAAACTTGTCAGTTTAACCAAGAGTTGCCTTGGTGCAACATCTTGTTTGCGGCAGGCTGACAACAAGCCGTACATATGTGACAAACATCTTGATAGTTGATACCACATCACACTGAGCAAACAATGCACATTGATAGGTTTCCTGGCCACGTCAGTATTATTGAAATGCTATACCACGTAACTGAAGTTAAGAACATCTCAAGAACGTTTTTAGGTTCAAATAGCAAAAAAAAATTAAATAAGAACGAACAGCCTCAGTTCCAAAATTAGACCTTTTCATAAAAAGACCGTAACGCATGTTGAATTTCGCCAAAAATAGCCATATCGCGCTGGTATGTAATTTCCGGAGTCTATAGAGACTGGAATTTAACGTTTGTGACGGTTTAACGCGTTCTACGAAAATCAAGATAATTAAAAGAAAATGTTAGAAAACTTAAATCCGTCAATATTATTATACGACTAACGAGGTATGAGATTGTTAGGGCGTCAGAGCACGAACTAAATTTCTTTTCTTGAGTGTAGTACCATCAAGACGTAGCTACAGTGGATAACCATAATACACTACTTTTTTGCAGTTCAAAACCATTTTGTGGAATTCAGAATGAGAAAAAGGTAGTAAAATATGTCTTCAGCTCATGACATTGGTTTTGAGACTGTTGAGTGTGAATCAGACGCTGCTGGTGGAGGTGAAGCAGCGGAGATAGCACAAAACCCGAGTGCACAGAGCCATCGTAACACAGGGCAAAATTTTTGGCAATATTTCAGAAATGCCTCTAACAAGATATCGAAGCCTAGTAACGCACAGGCAACAGCACCAGCGAATAAGAAACCACGAATGCAGCGAGACGTTCACATTGCTTGGTTTGTAATAAAACGATATCCCGAGGAAATCAAGCATCAAAAGCAAGACATGCCGAGTCCAACCATAAAAATGATCGGTCTTATGACCGTGCAAAAGTAATTGTCCCAATTGATCATCAAGATGCTGTAGCAGCGATGAAGAAAAACGACTTATGTGTAAAAGACAACAAAACCCATGAATCTGAGGTCGTTGAGGAAGGAAGTTGAGGTCGAGGAAATGCATATGGAAGAACTGTTGGAAGAAGTCTCCGCTGAATTTCAACCGCAGACGCCGGGGGTTCCGGTGAGAAGAAAAAGTACAAACCAGTGTGAGAAACTTACAGTCACCTGAGAACAGTGGCGGAGGCTGTTCGATTAGCTCGGATGAAGATACGAATGATGTACCAGTAGAAAACGAACCATCCGCTTCATAAGTGCAGTCGACTCTCAATTGTACAAGAGAAAAGGTCGACGTGGATTGAACATCGGCCATTTACGATTTTTGGAATTAAGTCACTGTAGAGTTACAGACTTGCTCTTCAATCAGCAGTCAAGAAAGGAGCAGTTGATGGTAGGAAGCAATCAGGCGTGGTACAGTTTTAAAAATATGATGATAGAGCATGCGAGCTGTTCTACAACAAGGAATGGTGGATTGATGCACTACAAGGCACTTGTTGCTCAGAAGCAAAGGTGTACAGTACGGAGGAATGTGCAGCATGTGTTATGCAATCAATTAAAAGCAGCACTACTTGTGGTCAAAACAAAGGCTGCATCACAGCATTATGAAAATGTGATTGCTTTACTGCATAGTTGCGGAGCGGATGTTGGCAACCTTGGCCATGGAAGAAATCAGATGAAGGCCATGATTCAAGCATTTCACTGCTATCTTCACAAGAGAACACGTGATGTTCTAACAACCCCGTTGGCTTCCACCGGACTGCCGCCACACTTTGGAACTGCCTCTGATAAATCCACTCCAGCTCATGTCTCAAATCATGCCATTATGATTCTTGTAATGGTTAATGGTCAAAAGACGGCCATACCAGTAGATGCCCCGCCGGTATACTCATTTTCTGAAGGAGCAGCTGTTATTGAAGGTGGAACAGCAGACGAGTTAGCAGTGCAAGTAGTATCTGCCCTGGTCCAATCATTGAAGTTACCACAAACTGTGCTGTCGTCATTAATGGCACATCAAGCTGATGGCCAATACCAAGCAAAAAGGTTCTTGCAAAGGTTGAAATCGTCTACGCAAGGGGCAGACCAAGATTCCCTGGGATACAGCTCACTGGATGGACCTCTGCATGGTGGACATCCGTGATAAGGAGGCGGGAGGAGAGGAACTGCGTCGCTTCATCAAAAGAGCAAATCAGTTTCATATCATGTTTGGGAGAGGAAAAGGATATGCTGAATATCAAAGTGATGCAAAGAACAGCGATATGACTGCTCATGCACCTAAAGTTTATGCAACAACCAGATTTGCAAGCAGCTCATTCTCACAGTTCAATGGTATTTATCAAAGCTAAGAAGCTTTGGCTAAGGCGTTTTCAACAACAAGAGAATCAGACGACGAAGAAGAGCAAATGAAGTACATGGTGAAAGGGCGAGATTTCTGTTTAGATCTTTGTGGGATCATAGACATTCTGTCCAAGCTAATGGAGATGATGACCAAGGCTCAGTCACTAGACCAGTACCTTTGGTCTGTCACGAAATGGTGGCCAAGGGTGAAGGCCCTTCTCCATGCTATGAAAGAAGACATTGAGAAGCAGCTAGTCAACAATGAAGTCGTCTTACAAAAGGAACTCTTCCCAAAACTGAATCACCATTATAAAGATTTAAGCAAAGAGGATGCCAGCGAGTGTATGTTCAAGAATGTGGAGCTATTGCCGAGCTGGATGGTCGTCAATGAGGCAGAGAGGATTGACGATGTCACCAAAAAGAAGACAAAAGTGATTGAGTGGGTAGACAGAACACCGGCTGATTGCTTGGAGGAGATGGCATCCCTGTGTAAGACAATAGCTCAAAAGGTAGAATCTAGGTACACCAAGAGCGTCTGTAAAGCAGCACATGTCCTTGGAGGTTGTTTTCATATACCCGACATCTTATCTTTGGCGCAAGGATCGGCTGTTAGTGGATTCAGTGCACGCCAACAAGCCGCCCTTGATGTCTATGGAAAGGAAGACTTTCACTCCTTCTTCAAGTATGTTTGTTCCTTGCCTCACGTCATTCAACTAGCAGAGGATCAACCGGAGTTACGTTTATTGCCAGCTTTATCACATCGTCTACACCAACTGTTTAAGGATGTTGTTGTCCAAGTTGTTTGGAAAAATCATGGTGATTGTAGAAAGATCTGGTTCTCCCCAGTAGAAGGAGCGCATGGCCAAGGATTACTGAAAGAATTCAAGGTCAAGGCTGAGAAATTCGAGATGGAAGACAAATTCATGTTCACGTACGATGACAGCAGTTGCATTGCTATACTTGACCAAGCTACTGCGTTTTCAACCTTCTACACTGGTGATGGCATATACAGCATGGCTGGTAAGGAGTTTTGTATTGCACTCGATGTTGCACTGGCTATGAGTGGCTCCGAGGCAGTTGTGGAGTCATATTACTCTGTGATGAAGACACAAAAAATGGAAGGAGGACAATTAAATGACACGCTTGTGGAAAGAACAAATGTTGATTGGAGTTTTCCAGTGCCCGTGCAGTGTGAAGAAACAGTTAAAGCTGTGGCTTCCCTTTATTTAGATGGAGATAAAGATGCTGGACTTCCACGTCATTGAATGCCTGTATTCCTCGATGCAAGAGGTCGTGCTTTGAACAAGTATGCCCACGGAAGCAAAGTACTTGACCGATTGGCTGCAAGAACAGACTTTTTTGTTCTCAATGAGAAAGATCGACGCTTAAAACGACAATGAAGTGCTCAGAAGCATTAAGAAAACTTAGAAATGTTAAATAAGATCGTTGTTTGAAAATATTGTGTACTTAATAAGTTGATTGCGCCTTAAGAAATGTTTTTACTTAAGGCTAAGGCTAGACGTTGCATGTCGAAGTACTGTTGATATATCTGTGAAATTTATATCTAGATTTTCTTTGCGTGGTGTCATGGTGTGATTGGTGTCTTCCTTACCAAGGTCTATTGAATTGTGAACGATATTTTATTGGATGCATCATTGTGTAACATTGTAAGTAGAAGACACTAAGGCTGGGACTGATCGCCTTTTGTAGCAGTTTTGCTCCAAAAATGGGAAAAACAAGTTTTCTTCAAACGTTTCACGTATCTTAGTTTTACAGCTACCGCGTGAAATGCGGCGATTCTGGCGTGCAAAATGATGGTTTCAAAAGGAACTCGTGCGTGCACTTGCCATACTCTGCAAACTGGCTCAGAGCCCGACAAAAGGTCCAAGAGAGTGTTTAACCCCTCCATCTTGAAATGATGGTATTGCACAAAGTCATTGAAAGGTTTCAAATTGATAACAGGCCTTAGATCGCCACTCTTCTTTGGTATAATAAACAAGTTAGAAACGAATTGTCTGGGGTTAAACGAGGCGCGTCTAATAGCACCTTTTTGTAACACCTTTTGAACTTCAAAATCAATTAGTTTCTTTTCCTTGTCAGAAAAAGCAATCCCATGAGGGTTCCTAACTTGAAAGGGTTCACAAATAAATTCAATCTTATAGCCACTCACGGCTTGTAGAACCCAACTATCGGAAGTAAAACTACTCCAAGAACAATAAAATTGTGCCAAACGGCCACCTACCTGAGGATAGGCGTGTGGAACTTGCAAATTCATTGTAGTTTCGTCGTTGTACTGGAGCTCTTCAGAGGCTGACGTGTCGGCGACTGGCTTCTCTGATAAGGAGGCTTGCGGTACTTGTAATGGCGCTTGAAGTTTAAATTACTCCTGCCATAATTACCAACTCGGCGATAAACACTCATATTGATACGAGGTTTCTCAAAATTAGTGTAGGCCGACGACGAAGAGCTCCCTCTACGCCGATCATGGCCTATACTTTTAGCGGCCATTCGCTTAACTTGCGAGATGTTGCGAATACTCTGAGGCAACTCATCGCCAAACAACATCGTGGTAATTGTCTGTGACTCGTGACACAAAGACTTGTACGCCGGACCAACCTCAGACTTCAACATTTCCCTTCGCTTCATAGAAAATTCGTAAACAAAATTTCCCAGCAAAGTAAGAGCGTCGACCGTAAGGTCGTAAACATCATTTAAAAATGCCTTAGAACAGCGCAGCTAAATGACTAGGATGTGTTTTAAACTTCCTAATAATAGTAATTTATTGGGGACGGGAACAGAACAGACAAGGCTAGGAAGCAGGAGATAAAGATATGGGGAGTAAGAGGTTTTAATCTTGTTTTTTGCCCAAGTCCATATCAAATACTCTCTTGGGATACCTCCTCACAGTTGACACTTGGCATGAGTAATTGCAAATCTGATCAGTTCTCCTACTATTGTCTACCAACTGATGTACAGCATATGATTGTGTGAAAAGAAAAAAAAATGTAGTTTTTTTTATTTTTCACTTAATTTCAAATAATGTTTGCACTTTAATCTTTTATGTCATCTCTGGCATTAACTGAGACCCTGCATGTTGTCCCAAGGTTGTCTTAAGTTTGGTAATAAAAAAAATGTTAATGCATGGGACGTAAAATAAACCAAAATGCAAGAGAGTGGAACTCAGTGAAAACAAAAATAGGGGGAGACTGAATTCCCCATTCCTCTAGGAACAAAATTTGCACTGACTAAAAGAAAATTTAATATATCATCATTATATGAACATCTCATCACATACATTTTGCATCAAATGTCATTATTTGTTATTTGGACCTGATCAGATTGCCAAAACACACCCAAACAATTGACATACAAACAAGCTTTGTTGATCAAGCTTTAAGCACTAAATACCACTAATGAAGGGATGCATGAAAACAAAAACCCGAGTGACATCAGACAGACTGAAAGATTCTCCTTGCAAATTGCTTTTCACTTCCGTGTATGAAAAAGGAGAATTCAATATGATATTAAGAGTCACTTACAGCTTTTTTCTATACACCCATTTAATCTTGTTCATTAACTGCATGCTTGAGAAATGTGTTGAAGCTGCAAAAAGTTTGGCACTAGAAGATGAGTAAAAACAGGTGATCACAACTTTACTTCAAGCAAAGAACAAAGTTGTTTTTTCCAGCTGGTTTCAGAAAAAATTTAATTTAGTAATTTCATCTGGAAGGCAACAGCAGCAAGTAAAGATAAAATGTTGAAGTACAAGGTTATGTTGCTTTTAAGAGATCTCATTCAAGACCTGGAAGCTCAAAGGTTGGCTAGTAAATATTTTTAAAACAATTGGATAATCATGTCAAGGTCATGGGTAATCATGTGAAATTTGCGCGCTTTGTGTTGCTTGTGAAGAAGCAAAACCATGACTTTTATCATAAACAATTGAAGGGGTGAGTGCAAAACGGTGCTAAGTGACTATTTGGGTGAAAAAAGTTTTTTTGCGAAAGGGCCTGAATTTTGGCATGTGGGTTTCGTTTAACCTGAGAAACATTGCTCCGAAGTTTTTTTCGCTGGATTGCTCTTCATTTTCGAGAAATAACGTTTGCAAACAAGGCACACAAGTTTTCTTTAGGAGTTTATTTGTTGAACAGGAAACAGGCAGACTGTTTATAGTGTATGAAGTTTAATCAACCTTCCCTTGCTTCCCTTAAAATAAGGACAACAACAACTTTGTGTGGCTGAAAATGGGGAAGTGGGTGACAGAGTGCTCAGTTAATATTTTAGCCCCATGAAGCCCTGGAGTGTCACGAAAACAAAACCTACAGCCCAAGGAAATGTAGACAGTGGATGGAGAGGAGGGAGTAGGCCTTCACTCAGGGCCACTGTAAACATTCCTGGGTAGAGAGGAGGGAGTGGGCCTCCACTAACCTAACTCCAGGGGGTAAAAATTGGAGGGAGTTGGCCTCCGAAAATCGAGTCTATGGGGGCAAGAGTGTGACGAGAGGAGCACTTCATCCCCATTCCCGTGTTTATTTGAATAGCTTAACAGAACATGTAAAGAACAGTAACAATAAAGTGTGAATTACGATCTCTAGTATCTATTATTGGACTGGCAGAGTGTTCTAATCTGCATAAACAAACCTAAGCGGGCTACAGACAGTATTTAAAAGTAACATAACTGAAGAGTCTCTGAGAATCGCAAGGTCCTTTAATACATTGACATGTCTAAACCACCGAAAAGGTGGTATATAATGGCCCTTAAGGTTATAAATGTTCCTTTTTGTAATTTCAAAAAGTGTACACAAAGAAACCTCAAAAGAGACACTAATTCTGAGAGTCCCATTGCTCATTTAACAATAAACGCATATATTAAGTTCAACTATAGGTGGTGCGTAAACTCCGGAGATTTACATGTTGTGCCTGGAGTTGTAATAGTGTACAGTACAACCTAGATGCAAGATTGGTGTTGCCCCACATTTTAAGTGTGACTGCAAAGGTCTTAGTTGATTGAGAAAGGCCATAGGCAAACTGCATTATTACGAAGACCTATGAGCAAGCTTGAGCTTTGGGTGGGTGGGAGGCAGGGTTGTTGACCGCCGGGATTGGAAATTGGAGAGAGCAGACTTGATCCGCTCTACCTTATCCTCGGGTAGCCTTGCCTCCATTTTCCCAGAATCTAGTATGATACCCATGAACTGAATAATTTGACAAGGCCCTTCGGTTTTGGATGCAGAGATATTCAGGGTTTTGAAGGTCAGGATCATACTTGACAGACTCGCCCGGCAAAGTGAATCCAGTGGAGGGGTAGGACAGGGTGGGTCCACTATGAGGAAATCATCCAAGATATGGCAGACAAAGGAAATGGAACATTTGTTGAGTAATATCCACTCAATGGCATCAGACAATTAAAAATGGTTAAAAATGTACGGGGCAGAGCGAAGCCCAAATGGGAGCACCTTGTCGAAATAATACTGCCCGTTCCAAAACATCCCCAAAAGTTCCCAATCATCTGGATGGACTGGAATGAGGCGAAATGCAGACTCTATGTCTGTTTTTCCCATGTAGCAGCCCTGGCCAAAGGTTTGAATTGCTGCGATGGCGTTGTCAATAGTAATATATTGGAGGGAGAAGTCATCCTTTTCAATAAAATAATTGATGCTAGAGGTCCCAGACTTAGGGTAGGATAAATGAAATATCGTTCGGAATTTGTCGGAATGTTTTTTGGGAACAAGGCCAATAGGCGAGACTTGAAAATTTGTAAAAGGGGGAGTGGAAAAAGGGCCCATTGTACGTCCTTTTGAAACCTCATCATTTAAATTTGCTGTAACCACCTCAGGATTTAAAAAGGCAGTAGGTAAATTGTTTGAAAAGCGTGGGGATCTAGGACCAGAATACCCAATCCTAGCCCCCTCCCTCAGCGCTAAACACAGTTTGTTGACAAATTCCCTTTCAGGATGATCAGATAAGGCCTGATATAAGGTTTCTACCTTGACAGGAGTAACAATACCACCAAAGCTATTTTTCTCGGTGGCGGGTACTTTGGGGCTGGGGGGGGCAACTTTCCCTCCCTATGGAGAGGTTTTTCTGTGCCATAGTTTGTGGGGCACTTGATCTCGGGATGATCTTTCCCACACCCAGACCTGTTGCATTTGTGGGCATAGGAGCAAGGGGTTCTGGCACAGGGAACCCCCCTGTTAAAGTTGTGACAAGTACGGTTTTCGGGCTCCTTTGAGGTACTTGACGATGAGGGTCCTGACTGGAAAACCCCAATGTCTTCCTTTAGAAGTGAAGGTGCAACCGTAAAGGTTTTGAGCCATAATTGACTGTCAATGGTTGACCATTTCAATGCCTTGTTAGTGGCAGCCTTCTGACGGAACTTTATGTCATATACACACCAGCCCAACCCCTTATGGTATCTAGCAGCATAGCGAATGAGAGACATATATTCTAATAACTCAGAGGCACGATGTGGGAACTTGCCTATTAGAACACCCATGTAGGCACTAAAGGCTGTCGTCCACTCTGAGATGTCGGTTATTGATGTAGTTTTAGCCTTATTGACCTTAATGATGGAATTTTCAACAGTTAGGGTGAGCGGCTCATCCTGGAGCGGATGTAAAACGTTAAAGTTCTTGGGAAGCAATTTAGATAGTTCCATGAACTCACCGGTGAGGATCTCCTTGACCAGTTTCGCCGGCAGCTCGTGCACGGAATCCATTTCTGTGTCTGTTGCAGATCTAGAGCAATTTCCTAGACTTGATACTTGCGATTCGAGTAGGCTATTGCTTGTAGACGCTGCTGAAGAAGGTGGTGTAACATCCACAGAGGATTCTCCTGCGGGGGTGGCTGGATCTGGAGCTTGTGGAGGAGAGCCACTGAAAGCGCGAACTGCGGCTTGTGCTGCGGCTGATGCGGCTTTTTCAATCGCCTCGTTTAAAGACCCTTGTACAATGGATTGTACTTGAGTCAGTTGTGTGGCGGACAAAAGCCCATCTTGTGGCGATTCCCGATCCATTAGCTCTTGGACTTGACGCTGGAGTTGTTGGAACTGCAGTTCCATAGGATTTTGGTTCTGAATGTGCTCGCCGCCATCTTGAATAGGGGGCGGAGTGCCAGGAAGGTTGCCTGTGTTTTGCCGTGCCTCGTCGAGACGCTTAATCAGGGCAGCACGTCCGCCTGTCGTTGAGAGATTGAGCCGGCTGCATATAGATCGCAAATCTTTGACATATAGCCTGCCGAGTTCGAGGTCCGCAGGAATATGACCGGGGTCGGCCAACGTGGAAGTGTTCCTTGTTCGGCGAGTCGGCGGCATGTTTTCATTCAAAACACCACGCAAAATGCAAGATCCATGCACCACGCGAGTACACCGGCGAGAATCTGGCTAGGTTTGCCCCTTTCCAGATGACAGACGAAGCAGAAGACGGAATAAGTGAATAGAAAATACTAAATAGAAAATATTCTGGACAAAATGTCGCACTGTTGTCTAACTCGTGTAAGAGCAAAAAGACAATGGCCAAATTTAGCAAGCACGTATCAAGATAATCAAGTTCGCTCTGATTGGATGGTTCTCAGGAGGAGTCTCACGTGAGGTCATCCAAGGTCGATGAATGAATAATAGCAGAGTACATAGCTCAAAATAGAAACAAGAGTTGTTGATTAACTGAAATTTATTTCGTATATTCAATAAATTGTGATCAAAATCAAATCCTACAGCATTTAGAGCGAAAGTCTGGGAACAGGTCATTTACATCGGTTATTGTGACGTGCAACACAACACGTGAATGGATCGAGCATCAAACGAAGAAAAACGAGATGTGATGCATTAAAGCTCTGTCAACTAATATCTTTAGCATTGTTTTAAAATACCTTGTATAGCTGCTGCCTGGTGGTAGAGAGGCATCATAAAGCCTTGATAAACCCGTTTTAACACGTTCACTCAACACGTTTTAAAGAAGCAAAATGTGTTCTGTAACTTCGAATGCAACTGCCGATAAAATCGAGTTATCTGCATTTGAAGTCAAGTCAATCCAGGCAGCAAAGTCCAAGAGCAGTTCTTGCCCAAGAAAAAAACCCTCTTGTGAGTTGTGGCCCATTTGCCTAGTATTGCTAGCGTCAAAATTTGGAAAGCGAGAACTGGTTTTATCACAGGCAGCCCAGACGTGCTGTTAGTGAAATTAATTTATAAACAACAGAGCCGAATATGTATGTGAAGTTACAAGCAAAATTAACTGCAAAGGAGTCAAAATATTTATCAAATAATTCAAAATAAATGTTGGTTTGCCCTAATACATTTGTCTATTTCTTTGTCCTGGTCAATATCTGGTCTATTTTACTGCATTTTCTCAGTTAGTTCGCTTGCCATCATGGCTGCGTGGGAGCTATTATCGTAAAATTATATTAAGGGTCCAAAGAGTGTTTAAAAATCGAAATATTGTAAGACACAACCTGCATACCTTTAGCTGAATGCCTCCTTGTTCATCCTGGCTGGTTTAAACGGCATTTTTTCGCTTTTTACAATATGAGGTATCTTCCACTATAAAAGAAGTAAAGATGGTCCGTTGACCATGTAGCCAGCCTTTACTTCATTTATAGTGGAAGATACCTCATATTGTAAAAAGCGAAAAAATGCCGTTTAAACCAGCCAGGATGAACAAGGAGGCATTCAGCTAAAGGTATGCAGGTTGTGTAATGTAATGTAATGTAATGTAAAGATCTTTATTATTATTAACTCAAAAAATATAAAAGAGAAACACATCCAGAGACAAAACGTCTGGACTTACACAAATTCGAAAAGACATCTATTAAGAAAACAACGTTTAAAGTGTTCGGTTCTGACTGTCTTACAATATTTCGATTTTTAAACACTCTTTGGACCCTTAATATAATTTTAAGATAATAGCTCCCACGCAGCAATGATGGCAAGCGAACTAACTGAGAAAATGCAGTAAAATAGACCAGATATTGACCAGGACAAAGAAATAGACAAATGTATTAGGGCAAACCAACATTTTTCGTAAAACACCAGAATAAAATTTAAATGCTGCCATGACAAACAGTAGTTCTACGTAATTTTTGGACCTTGAATGAAAACACAACTTTCAAACAAACACACTACTAAGGAAAAAAGCCCTAGGCAGGAAGATACAAACCGGAAGTGAACTGAGCAGGCGTGAGTACTTATGGGACTACTGTGCCAAAGCTATCAATTGCACTCTGCATTTTCTGAGATTGTCTCACTAGTTCTATAATGTTTTGATATTATTATTATTATTATTATTATTAATATTATTATTATTATTATTATTATTAATATTATTATTATTATTATTATTAAAATGTTACTTGACATGTAAATCAAATATAATAATTGCAACCTTGATTAATCCACAAAAAAAAAAACTTGATTAATTCACAAATATTTTAAGAAATGTTTATTGAACATGATAGAGATTCAACAGATGGCTCCTTTTAAAATATATGTAACTATAAAAGAGATATTTAGTACTTACAATACAGATGCAATATTGTTCTTGAAATAATAGCTAATCTCAAAATGAATATACAAAAACAGCTACATAAATCTGTCAACTATGGAAACTATAGCCTACTCAATTCAATTGTCTATAAACAATCAGATACAAGTAGATTATTCTCAAATTCAATCCAAAATAAAAGTATTGGGTCAAATAATACATATTCAATTCTAAACTTGAGATTTGTTGTGAAAATCTGTCGTCAATTTATATAAAACTTAAGCAACAATCATATATTCTCAACTAGCCTTCCTGTAGCCATAATTTGACATTACACAAGAACTAGCATTTTGGTTACACACAGTTATCTCATATCATTTCTGAGATACAGTAGGCTGATATAACAACATACTACAATTAACGTTAGAACAAAACTTGAGACAAGAATTGTTATGAAAAATTTCATTCAAGGACTTAAATTTCTAACAATTAAGAGTACCAATAGTAGTGTTTTACTTTTAAAAATAATATAGAGTCAAATAGCTAAATGCAACTGTACATGTGCTGAGCTGTGAAACTCCCCCTTTACTGTGGAAATAAAGCTTAATTAAGTCTGCAAGTAAAATTATTTCTACATAATTGCTTCAGAGAATTAAAAGTTTCAACAATAAATAACGCTTGTATATTGACAAGTGACAATAACTACCCCTTTCACCAGTCAGTGAAATGCAGTTAATGGAACATAATACCCTTTGAGGGTTAGGCTGTTTATGTTCGTCACGCGATCCACCAGGATAAACAATAGAACAATACTGAAAGCTCAATTCATGAGTGAACGTTCCCTTATTCTAGCAGTTAGCACAAAACCATTCATGTCTGTATTTTAACCTCTATCATGTGGTATGATCTAACACAATATCTTAGCTTCTCTTAGATCAGCCCATATATTTGTTACCTCCATTCATTGCTAACAAGCTCCCACGTTACATCTATTTAGTTCATAGTACAGCTGTACCTATTGGTCAAACTTTGAGACACTGTCTTGCAATATAAATCACAATACACTGTCAGAGGGCATTATCCTGGCAGCATGCACAACAATACATAGTTTGTAACAATTTAGCTTTAAAATTTCCCACCCTCTCTCCTTTAGAGAAAGACTTTTATTTGTTATTTACCAATAAACTGGGGTCACTCCTTGTGGTTTCATTAAATCTGCATAGCAACTTCCCTCAAGCTAATTGGCATTGCTTGTGTCTAATTGCCATCTTATATCTTTAGCTTTTATCTTGTCCGATCCAGCCTATGCTGTGCTGAGGAGATAAAAAAAGGCTCTGCCAATACTTTTGTTCTATTCCCACGTTAGTAGGGGAGTAAGTGAGGCCCTTTGTTTGTGCACCTATCTAGCCTGCAAACAGGCTCTCCGTATGGGTTAATCCGAGATTTGCTTTCGAAGAGGGAGAGCCTGCAATGGTCCTTGTACGCTTTGAGTATTTACATTCAGATTCTGAATTGCTGATTGGCAAATTTGACTTGACACATGTCAAATACTACCATTTGCATTCAACCGTGAAGCGTGAATGGTTTTTTGCGCATGTTTATTTTTCAAACGAAGCTTGGAGTCATGCGACTTCAGGAAGACATAGGCGCTAAAAGTAAGCAAATTTGGACGATCCTATCGCACTGGAACATAAGCGGCTCAAGCTTTCATTTTCAAAGGAGTTATATTTTTTACAATGCGAACGATCACCTTGTGAAACGCAACAAAGTTCGGGCTGGGGGTTTTGCGAGCTAAATTCAGAGAGTTGCGAGCTGCGAGCTGAAAACTGCAAGCTAAAAAAGAAGTAAAAAAAAAAAAAGATAAAAATTAGAAAAAACACTATAATTAATAATAATAATAATTATAATAATAATAACAAGAATAATAATAATAACAATAACAATACTAATGAAAAAATAATTTTATTGCAACATTTCTACAAACTCTAAGCAAACACCAAGTAATAATATTTATTATTAATAATAATAAAATTTTAATTTTAGTATAATAATAATAATTTCTGATAACAAGCTCGAACTCCTGGATGGTATGAAATTTCAGTTTTCATGTTTAACAAGTGCGTTTAACTCGTGAATGCTCAAGAAAAAAAAATTATCTCTGCACTTCTAGTTCCATGTGTCAGTATTTTGTACATCATCATGCAAACATTCACCTCCTCACTCGATGCGTGATCCACGCAAATGTGTGACGAGAGCTCGTAATTAACGAGCCGAAACTCTTTCTTCCTGGTTAGTGTTCTTAGAGATCTGAAATTTCAGTTCTCATGTTAAACTTTGAAGAAGCGATGAACACTCCAAAAGAAATTCCATATTTCTGCATTCCCATGTGTGACTCAACATATCTCGGCATCTACAAAGCTGCCACATGCGATGCACTCAAAGATTACGCAAACATCACGCGAAGTGTGATCCACGCAAATGTGTGACGCTCGTAACTTGTTCCCCTAAGTTCAGAAAGACGCGGAAAAAAAAAACTTAAAAAGTGAGGTTACAATAAACCCTTAAGTACGTCAGTGTGTTAGGTTAAGCAAAATTCATGTAATACAGAGAAAAAATTGCGCCGGAATGTATGGTTATAACCTAGATATAATCTATTTTTGATAGAATATTTCGTAAAGTAAACTTTGGTTTCAACATAGATAGCGTTTAAGCGAAATCTCCGCCCCTTGACAAGATCGGCTATTAGGGTCCCTAAACACAGATAGTGATAAATGAAATCTCCACCTCTTGACAAGGCCGCTATTTTGAAAGCATTGCTCAAATCTTTTACATACAGTTTGCAGTGTTTATCAGTGTTTATTTAGTGTGCAGTGTTTATCTCTGTGTGTATCATAAAGCTTTTAAAAGGCAATCCATACAGCAAACGAGTCTGTTGCCAGCCCTTTACATCGTGTGCGTAGTCGTCTTGCTTTTCTTCTTTCGGTTTGATCTCGCGATATATTCTTATCATGGATTCACCCTCTTGGTCTAAGCCTAGCACTAGTTATGCTAGCGTTGTTCGAGGAGAATCAGCAATCAAGATGAAAGAAGTCAATCCCCGTCTTGGATGCGGACCCTTCAGATGGAGGATGAGGATGAGGCAGTGAAAATCGCCTTGGCTAAATCAATGTTGGTAGGTACAATTGGCACACTGTTAAATCTTGTTGTATTTCATTATTTTTTTACATTCATCTGAAGTCACTGATTTCCGTTTTTATTCCTCTGTGATAGGAGAAAGAAAACAAACAAGAAAGCGAGTCGTCAGAGGAGGCTGACCAGAGTGCGAGAGAGCAAGGAAAGCCTGGTGTTAAGTTTGCCCAGGTAGCTTAAATATTTATCTCACAACGGAGTAGGCTCGATTTCCAGCCGCTGTTCGGGAAACGAGCCCGCGCTCCTCCCCCGAACTCACGGCTGGACTCGTCTGGTTGCCTTTGTTGGTTTCAACCAATCGGAGCAGTGCCCGCAGAATTTCGTCGGGCATAATTTCCACGCATAATTATAATTATCAGACTATAATTTCAAAATGGTGGCGGAAGGCGGGTTAACGATGAAGCCATTGATCGTATTTTAGAAACGTTTAAGATTGATTCCTTAAAGCAATTACAGCACAGAGGCCTAGAAGCTTTAATTAAGGGCCAATATGTCTTCATAATTTAGCCGACTGCCTGAACTAAGCCGAACAATGGCATATAGAACACGCAACACAGTCAACAGACTTACGCGTAAACAGCGACATTTGAATCATGTAACGAACAACAGGAGGAATAAACTTCTTAAACATCGAGCGCGAGAAAAATAAGCTTGATCAGATATATGCAAGAAACATAAGAACGACTTCTCGAAGTAAAGCTATGGCGTCTCCGAAGAATAACGTAGTAGGACAAATATGATATCCGTGATAAGAATCTACATACTGTACTTGCATGCTATATTAATCAAACTGCCGGGCCCGGCGTCACACTACAGTGGAATCCCGATTTCCCGAACCTTCATTTTTTCGAACCTCCCGATAACTCGAACCAAAAGTCGTTCCCTCTCCTCAGTCAAACACTGTAATTTTACCCCCGATTTCTCAAACCAATTTGCGTTTCCCCTGAAGGTTCGAGAAATCGGGATTCCACGGTATATGCTGCAAGTAAGCAACACGTTCACAGTAAATTTCATATTTTGTCCCTCGAAAGCAAATTCTTGGAGACATATCTTGCATTGGAAATGAGCCCAAGCAATGCATAAACACATGGCAAATTACAGAGGTGTCAAACTCTGCAAAGCGACTTGCCGATAACAGCGGAAACTATGCAGACCAATGACCTCTAAATTTGCTATAGCACAGTCTAACGGCTCAGCTCTACTAAATATTCCTCTTTATAACACAACATGAAGTGCCCTTAATAAACACGAGTGAAGCAACATAAAGGTCGAGAGACCGAACACAGAACGGCAAATGTCACGAACCGTAGGAGTCGTGTAGGCTAGGCAACCTCATTTTACACAAACAGCCTTCTCATGTTGCTTTTTCGCGCGAAAATCTGACACCCGAGACACCCGAGAAGGCATACATTAATTTTTTTCAATGACGTCACGGACATGGATGGCCGCTCAGGCGTCCAGCCGTCTCTTTTCGGGGAGGAACGTAGACCGGACACGAGAGAGCGGCGGAAATCGAGCCTAACAACGGAGCCACTAAGGACAAACTTCCCATGTGGCAGAATTAACACTTAGTTCTTTGCTGAAACATTAACATACACTAAGACTGATAGGCTTGTAAATCTTTTCTTTCCATTCTGTTTATGCTTTAGTTTTGACGTTGCCTAAGTGGCACCGGTTTCAGTACTAGTACTGTAATGCACCTATCCATGTCAAGCCCAAGGAGGGGGAGGGGGTTTCGGGCATCCCACGGGAATTTAACTGTGGCGTATATTCACAGAGTGGGGATTTTGGTCGGACATCATGCATTTTATCTTTCAATTGTATATAGTAGAAGAGAAGTGATCCATTTTTCCGTTAATTGTGACAATTCTTTTTCGCCCCAGGGGTGGGGATTTTGATATTTTTTTTTTAGGAAATGTCAAAATTCCCTACCCTGGAGAGCGAATAATATCACGATAATGTGGCTTCAATGAGGTGTCAATTTACATTGCACATAATTCGCAGACACTTTCAAGTTGTGCTTTTTGCGGATAACTTTCGAGAATGTTAACGAAATATTCAAGCTCCCTATTTTTAGGGAATCAAGGTAGGAGTATTTTTTAAATGAACCCGTTTGTAAGGGGAAGATGTGGCATTCTGTGTTGTTATTTTGTTTGCTTTCGTACGCGTCAAGTTTGTGTCGCGCAACAAGATTTTATTTAGCAGGCAGAGAGTTTTCTATGAGAATTGGCGATTGCCAAAATTTGAACTGCTAGTGAAATAAATTTGGCTTAACTATCGTGAGCACTTTGCTGAGTAGGTCTTCCGCATTGATGTTTTTTTTTATATTTTAAATGCATCCTTTTATGTCCTGCTGAGGAGAACCCTTCACATGAGCAACATTTTGTTGCCTTAATAAGCTCTTAGCTCGTTACATTTTCTTCTTTACCAATTTCAGTATCCACCCTCTTGGCCTGTACCTAGCACTAGTTATGCTAGCGTCGTTCGAGGAGATTCGACATCTTCTAACAGCGACCAAGAAGACAGAAGCCATTCCCTGTCCTGGTTGCGGGCCTTTCAAATGGAGGATGAAGACGAGGCAGTGAAAATCGCTTTGGCTGAATCAGTGCTGGTAAATTGATTATAGCCACTAATTTATTAATTAAATAGTAGACTGATTAATTGTTTGATTATTTGATTTAATGATTGATGGATGGATCGATCGATCGATTGAGTGATTGATTGGCTGATTAATTAGCGTATACCAGTCTTTCTTTTTTTTTCTGTTCCATTTAAAGGATGATCAACTGGCGTCCCCTAGCTCAAGTGAGAGTGATTTACATAACCCAACACCTGGCTTCAGTAAGAGTCATTCAAGGAAAAAAGGGTCTCGCCGCAGTGCAAAGTATGTCTCGGTGAGTTAAAATTTGTTCATTCGTTGTTTTTTCCGTCTTATCATTTTATATACTTTCCTCCTGTCCATACATGTGTAGGCTTTCTATTTTTTCATTATAATTGTTCCTTCATTGATCGAATTTTGACGGCGTTTAATTTCGCCCAAAAATTTCAGAAATGGGGTGACCGACCTTCCTCGTCTTTGCTCATTTAAAATACAATCCACTACTTTTAGGATGCAAAGAAGGAAGTCATTGAACTTTCCAGTGACCAAGGCAAATTAGTGTCGAAGAGGGTAAGTGAAATTACATATCTAAAACTATCGGGTCATATTTTTCTCGGGTCATTTCTGGGTAGTTTAAACACCTCGCTCGACATGACGAGTAGGATAATTCGTTGTCTCATGTCAGTTACTTTTTTTGTCAGGACACAAAGGGGTCTGTCGAACTCATTTCAAGCGACAGTGATAGCCCGGGATCAAACAAGGTTAAGTTCAGTTTAAGGTTTCAGATAGCAACACCTCTCCAGCGACGACAGTGAGCTGGGATCAAAAGTGATGGTGCAGCTCTACGTAACATTACCTCTCCCCTATGGAAACGTGTCATGGACACACAATCGACATATAAAAACGTAATCCGACGAGAGAATGAACAGCTACTTACAGTTTCAGCATCATAGACTAAATCTTTGGCACACAATATTTCCAGAATTTCCAGAATTTCCACTAGCCGGGGGTGGAGGTAGGGGGCTTGTGGGGGGCAACCAGCAAGACAGCCCACGACAGACAGTCCTCAGGGGATCTAACGAAACCAAGGGAATGGAAATATCTATTCCCGACCTATTTGCATCATTATTATTTCGTATTGTGTCAGTGTTCGGATTTTGTACGGTTCTACCTTCTAATTCCAGCATGTTATCGTTATAGCTGAAGCATAAGAAAATGAATACCTTAAGTCACTGATACTTCTTTCTGCATAGCAAAACAATTTTTAAAATATATTTGTATCTGATTTTATGTCAATTTTGGGTCACCATGTGATGAAATTAATCTGATTAATTTTTGACAGATAACCCAACGGAAAACCCAGAGCATGAAGGACAGGTTAGTTATTTGCATTGTTTATGTATACAAGTACTGTGCTGTATACGGGCTTCGTACAAGTACTTCCTTAAAATACGCGTTGCATTATAAAGCTTCAGTGACATAACATCGAGCAATGATTTTTGTAAAACGTACAATGATTTCGCGGGTTTTTTTCCCGCAGTTGCAACGTTCGTTACTATTTACCATAATCAACAACAACAGGAAATGTACATAAATTTTTAGCAGTTTCTGGAAAACTTACTTTGGCTAATTATATCTGCATCCACACGTTGGATAAGTTACATGCATATACAGAGGTTGTGTGGTTGTACATGTTATGTTTCTATAATCTGAACAGAACTTCTCCTTTACTCAGCAGAGACAGTAGTGCTGAAGATAACCCAGTCAAATTTATCGGAAACAGAAAATACGTTTCTGATTCAGTGTGGAAAAATGTTCCTGAAGAGTCTGTGAAGTCTTTGCCGCCAGACATCAATGGTACAAAAATTTATGTCTTACCGTTTGATAAAACGAACCCGATGATAATAGCCGCAAGTGATGGTAGACGTTGGCAGCGTTACAGAACATCACATAAGAAAATTGCCGCTGACATTTGCGCGTGACTGATTGTGATGGAATGTGGGCATGGAAAAATAGGCGCTGTGAATTTTACGTTGAACATCAACAGGAAAACACTGCTGACAAAACTAAAGATAATAATTGCCTTCACTGCATGTCGCCTATGAGTAAAGTTCATCGCAATGCCAGAAAGATTATAGAGATAAACAGAAAATCTGGAACGACAAAGGTATTCCACTATGGCACTCATTCTTGCAAACCAAAACGCAAACCTGCGAGACCAGACAAAGACAGTTTAAAAAAGACCTTTGTTGAGAATCCGAAACTCAAGCCAATGGAACGATGCGTACAGGCAGTTGTAAACGCCATAGAGATGGCCCAGCCAGCACCTGAAATCGATAACATTGCGGAAGAATTTTCAAATTGTCAGGTGGTTAGGGATGCAAAGAAGGAAGCGATGAAAGAGAAACGGCCCCACGGTCATAATATCGATGCAGTGCTGAATTTAAAGACTAAACTTGACTCCATGGACTCTTGTTTAATCCAAAAAGTTGACAGAAGAGATGACAGCCACCACGTTGTCACGTCGTCTAAACTAAAGGGTAAAATTGCAGCAAATGTGCACAGAAGTCCAAAGAATGTGCATTCATTGATGGAACCAAAAGCACTTGTGCTGGGTACACTGAATTAACTTTTTCTGTTTATCACCCTTTGCTTAGGAGAACAATTAAACTTTGTTCAATGCTGTGTAGTAGCGAGAATGCGCAAAACGTTAAAACTCTGGTGTCGTGCATGGATGACATCGTGATGACAGTATCCGGTTCTCGCTTTGACCCTATAGGGTTTGTAAGTGATGAGGGCGGGGCCATTCAGAAGGGACTGGTAGATTTCTACGGCAACGAAGTCAAAGCAAGACTTAAGGCATGCGATTTCCATTTCTACCAGGATCGAAACAGGTATGCTAGGTTCTGTACAAGTTCCGCGGCAAAACATAGATTTAAACTACTTACAGAAAGATGGAAAAGCGCAGTCACACCAGCGCACTACAAAACAGGACTCGAAGAACTGTACCAATTTATACAGGAAAAACCTGAGAAAAGAGGACCCATCAAGGGATTTCTTAAGTTTTGGGACAGCAAAAAGGTACGCTTTGCTTCTTGTTACAAACCGCTTTTCAATGCACCCGGAGCCTCAAAAGGCGAAACTGTTAATGCCCTGGCAGTTAATGCTGGATGCAAAAGCCTGGCTCTGGTAGACGCCGTTTTACAGGATGTTGCAAGTAGCATTCTTCTAAAAAAAGAATATGAAAGGCAACAACATGAACCTCCCACTGTTGGTCGCGGACTGACAGCAGCAGAGCTAAATGCACGAGAGGAGCAGTCTCAAGCCGCAAGGGCGGAAAGAGGGGCATCATCAATTTTAGAATTAGAAAACATGACAGATGCCACTCTGGAGCATATAGAAACAAGGGAAGAAGCGATAGAACGTTACACAGTTGATCCACGGAGTTCCCACAGATCAGACAAAAGGACCAAAAAGACAAGAGTGGTTGATTCGGGAACATCTTCGGATGACGAACCCGTACCTAAACGGTCAAAGAAACAGATCAACTCCAGAGCTGCTCCCTTAGAAACACACGTAGCATCGCATTTAGCGAGAGCATGGAAAAAGCCCTTTTAGAGAAAATGCAAGTTAAAAACTATGAAAAAGGTCCGCACCATATTACCATGGAAGTCTTGACCAACTCGTGCAGTTCGTATTACGTGAAAATTTGTAAAACACCATCTTACGGTGTAGGGTGATTAGCCCTACGACTAACTCCAATGGAGGTGGTTGGTGTGGTATCAGGATTTTCCTTTCCCTAGGTAGCTGCCTTTTGGGCTAACAGGTACTACCCCCTGGGTTTTGGTTTGGAGTTTTCCATCTCCTAGATGAGTAGGCTCGATTTCCGCCGCTCTCTCGTGTCCGGTCTACGTTCCTCCCCGAAAAGAGACGGCTGGACGCGTGAGCGGCCATCCATGTCCGTGACGTCATCGAAAAAAATTAATTTATGCGTTTTCTGGTGTCACAAGTCAGATTTTCGCGCGAAAAAGCAACATGAGAAGGCTGTTTGTGTAATGAGGTTGACTAGCCTACACGACTCCTACGGTTCGTGACATTTGCCGTTCTCTGTTCGGTCTCTCGACCTTTTTGTTGCCTCACTCGTGTTTATGAAGGGCACTTCATGTTGTGTTATAAAGAGGAATTTTTAGTAGAGCTGAGCCGTTAGACTGTGCTATAGCAAATTTAGAGGTCATTGGTCTGCATAGTTTTCGCTGTTATCGGCATGTCGCTTTGCAGAGTTTGACACCTCTGTACTTTGCCATGTGTTTATGCATTGCTTAGGCTCATTTCTAATGCAAGATATGTCTCCAAGAATTTGCTTTCGGGGGACAAAATATGAAATTTACCGTGAACATGTTGCTTACTTGCAGCATATAGTGTGACACCGGGTCCGGCTGTTTGATTAAAACTGCATGCAAGTACAGTATGTAGATTCTTATCACGGATGTCATATTTGTCCTCTTACGTTATTCTTCGGAGACGCCGTAGCTTTAATTCGAGAAAGCTATACGTTTGTCTAGAGTCATACTTATGTTTCTTGCATATATCTGATCGAGCTTATGTTTCTCGCGCTCGATGTTTAACTTTATTCCTCCTGTTCTTCGTTCTCACACAACATGATTCAAATGTAGCTGTTTACGCGTAAGTCTGTTGACTGTGTTGCGTGTTCTATATGCCATTGTTCGGCTTTGTTCAGGCAATCGGCTGAATTATGAAGACATCTTGGCCCTTAATTAAAGCTTCTATGCCTCTGCGCTGTAATTCCTTTAAAAAATCGATCTTAAACGTTTCTAAAATACGATTGATGGCTTCACTCGTCAACCCGCCTTCCGCCGCCATTTTGAAATTATAGTCTGATAATTATAATTATGCATAAAAATTATGCCCGACGAAATTCTGCGGGCACTGCTCTGATTGGTTGAAACTAACAAAGGCAACCAGACGAGTCCAGCCGTGAGTTCGGGGGAGGAGCGCGGGCTCGTTTCCCGAACAGCGGCTGGAAATCGAGCCTACTAGATGAGCTGCTTCTCATAGCTTAAGAACCCCATCTGCCCTTTGCGATCACTAGCCCACTTCCTGAGCTGGTTACCCTGATGTAGTTCAGCCGGTTGGTCGACACCGTTGCCCGGGGTGTGGCCGTTTGCAATGCCTGCAACTTCTAGGAGCCTTATCTGCGTATTTCTGCTGTAAACAATGCTTACTTTTCCGCTTTTTCAAAATGGCGGCTATACAAGGATACAATTCAGGAGTTGCAATCAATTGTCGTTGAAAACGATCGTATTTGATGATTACCTGCAGGGACAACAAAAAGTGCATGAACTAGTTCTCTTCACGCCCCCAGAGGAAATTTTAGCACTAGGAAACATTTTAATTTGTTATATTTCTCAAAAGTAATACTCAAAGCTGGGGAAAAATTGCCGAATAGTTCAGACTATTTCTATCTTATTTCATTTAATTTGATTTATTTCATTTTTTTATTATTATTTTTTCATTTTTATTATTTTTATAAATTTTTATTTTTTTTAAATTTTTGTCATTTTTTGGCAGCTCGCAGTTTTCAGCTCGCAGCTCGCAGCTCCCAATTTTCAGCTCTCTTACTCCCCACATCCGCACAGAAGTGGCACACACTTTATGTCCAAAGAATATGCATTCATTGATGGAACCAAAAGCACTTGTGCTGGGTACACTGAATTAACTCTTTCTGTTTATCACCCTTTGGTTAGGAGAACAATTAAACTTTGTTCAATGCTGTGTAGTAGCGAGAATGCGCAAAATGTTAAAACTCTGGTGTCGTGCATGGATGACATCGTGATGACAGTATCCGGTTCTCGCTTTGATCCTATAGGGTTTGTAAGTGATGAGGGCGGGGCCATTCAGAAGGGACTGGTAGATTTCTACGGCAACGAAGTCAAAGCAAGACTTAAGGCATGCGATTTCCATTTCTACCAGGATCGAAACAGGTATGCTAGGTTCTGTACAAGTTCTGCGGCAAAACATAGATTTAAACTACTTACAGAAAGATGGAAAAGTGCAGTCACACCAGCGCACTACAAAAAAGGACTCGAAGAACTGTACCAATTTATACAGGAAAAACCTGAGAAAAGAGGACCCATCAAGGGATTTCTTAAGTTTTGGGACAGCAAAAAGGTACGCTTTGCTTCTTGTTACAAACCGCTTTTCAATGCACCCGGAGCCTCAAAAGGCGAAACTGTTAATGCCCTGGCAGTTAATGCTGGATGCAAAAGCCTGGCTCTGGTAGACGCCGTTTTACAGGATGTTGCAAGTAGCATTCTTCTAAAAAAAGAATATGAAAGGCAACAACATGAACTTCCCACTGTTGGTCGCGGACCGACAGCAGCAGAGCTAAATGCACGAGAGGAGCAGTCTCAAGCCGCAAGGGCGGAAAGAGGGGCATCATCAATTTTAGAATTAGAAAACATGACAGATGCCACTCTGGAGCATATAGAAACAAGGGAAGAAGCGATAGAACGTTACACAGTTGATCCACGGAGTTCCCACAGATCAGACAAAAGGACCAAAAAGACAAGAGTGGTTGATTCGGGAACATCTTCGGATGACGAACCCGTACCTAAACGGTCAAAGAAACAGATCAACTCCAGAGCTGCTCCCTTAGAAACACACGTAGCATCGCATTTAGCGAGAGCATGGAAAAAGCCCTTTTAGAGAAAATGCAAGTTAAAAACTATGAAAAAGGTCCGCACCATATTACCATGGAAGTCTTGACCAACTCGTGCAGTTCGTATTACGTGAAAATTTGTAAAACACCATCTTACGGTGTAGGGTGATTAGCCCTACGACTAACTCCAATGGAGGTGGTTGGTGTGGTATCAGGATTTTCCTTTCCCTA
>OZ026602.1:27216267-27218767 GCA_964020085.1 Micromussa lordhowensis | reverse complement strand
GAGCCTACTAGATGAGCTGCTTCTCATAGCTTAAGAACCCCATCTGCCCTTTGCGATCACTAGCCCACTTCCTGAGCTGGTTACCCTGATGTAGTTCAGCCGGTTGGTCGACACCGTTGCCCGGGGTGTGGCCGTTTGCAATGCCTGCAACTTCTAGGAGCCTTATCTGCGTATTTCTGCTGTAAACAATGCTTACTTTTCCGCTTTTTCAAAATGGCGGCTATACAAGGATACAATTCAGGAGTTGCAATCAATTGTCGTTGAAAACGATCGTATTTGATGATTACCTGCAGGGACAACAAAAAGTGCATGAACTAGTTCTCTTCACGCCCCCAGAGGAAATTTTAGCACTAGGAAACATTTTAATTTGTTATATTTCTCAAAAGTAATACTCAAAGCTGGGGAAAAATTGCCGAATAGTTCAGACTATTTCTATCTTATTTCATTTAATTTGATTTATTTCATTTTTTTATTATTATTTTTTCATTTTTATTATTTTTATAAATTTTTATTTTTTTTAAATTTTTGTCATTTTTTGGCAGCTCGCAGTTTTCAGCTCGCAGCTCGCAGCTCCCAATTTTCAGCTCTCTTACTCCCCACATCCGCACAGAAGTGGCACACACTTTATGTCCAAAGAATATGCATTCATTGATGGAACCAAAAGCACTTGTGCTGGGTACACTGAATTAACTCTTTCTGTTTATCACCCTTTGGTTAGGAGAACAATTAAACTTTGTTCAATGTCGCGCAAAATGTTAAAACTCTGGTGTCGTGCATGGATGACATCGTGATGACAGTATCCGGTTCTCGCTTTGATCCTATAGGGTTTGTAAGTGATGAGGGCGGGGCCATTCAGAAGGGACTGGTAGATTTCTACGGCAACGAAGTCAAAGCAAGACTTAAGGCATGCGATTTCCATTTCTACCAGGATCGAAACAGGTATGCTAGGTTCTGTACAAGTTCTGCGGCAAAACATAGATTTAAACTACTTACAGAAAGATGGAAAAGTGCAGTCACACCAGCGCACTACAAAAAAGGACTCGAAGAACTGTACCAATTTATACAGGAAAAACCTGAGAAAAGAGGACCCATCAAGGGATTTCTTAAGTTTTGGGACAGCAAAAAGGTACGCTTTGCTTCTTGTTACAAACCGCTTTTCAATGCACCCGGAGCCTCAAAAGGCGAAACTGTTAATGCCCTGGCAGTTAATGCTGGATGCAAAAGCCTGGCTCTGGTAGACGCCGTTTTACAGGATGTTGCAAGTAGCATTCTTCTAAAAAAAGAATATGAAAGGCAACAACATGAACTTCCCACTGTTGGTCGCGGACCGACAGCAGCAGAGCTAAATGCACGAGAGGAGCAGTCTCAAGCCGCAAGGGCGGAAAGAGGGGCATCATCAATTTTAGAATTAGAAAACATGACAGATGCCACTCTGGAGCATATAGAAACAAGGGAAGAAGCGATAGAACGTTACACAGTTGATCCACGGAGTTCCCACAGATCAGACAAAAGGACCAAAAAGAAAAGAGTGGTTGATTCGGGAACATCTTCGGATGACGAACCCGTACCTAAACGGTCAAAGAAACAGATCAACTCCAGAGCTGCTCCCTTAGAAACACACGTAGCATCGCATTTAGCGAGAGCATGGAAAAAGCCCTTTTAGAGAAAATGCAAGTTAAAAACTATGAAAAAGGTCCGCACCATATTACCATGGAAGTCTTGACCAACTCGTGCAGTTCGTATTACGTGAAAATTTGTAAAACACCATCTTACGGTGTAGGGTGATTAGCCCTACGACTAACTCCAATGGAGGTGGTTGGTGTGGTATCAGGATTTTCCTTTCCCTAGGTAGCTGCCTTTTGGGCTAACAGGTACTACCCCCTGGGTTTTGGTTTGGAGTTTTCCATCTCCTAGATGAGTAGGCTCGATTTCCGCCGCTCTCTCGTGTCCGGTCTACGTTCCTCCCCGAAAAGAGACGGCTGGACGCGTGAGCGGCCATCCATGTCCGTGACGTCATCGAAAAAAATTAATTTATGCGTTTTCTGGTGTCACAAGTCAGATTTTCGCGCGAAAAAGCAACATGAGAAGGCTGTTTGTGTAATGAGGTTGACTAGCCTACACGACTCCTACGGTTCGTGACATTTGCCGTTCTCTGTTCGGTCTCTCGACCTTTTTGTTGCCTCACTCGTGTTTATGAAGGGCACTTCATGTTGTGTTATAAAGAGGAATTTTTAGTAGAGCTGAGCCGTTAGACTGTGCTATAGCAAATTTAGAGGTCATTGGTCTGCATAGTTTTCGCTGTTATCGGCATGTCGCTTTGCAGAGTTTGACACCTCTGTACTTTGCCATGTGTTTATGCATTGCTTAGGCTCATTTCTAATGCAAGATATGTCTCCAAGAATTTGCTTTCGGGGGACAAAATATGAAATTTACTGTGAACATGTTGCTTACTTGCAGCATATAGTGTGACACCGGGTCCGGCTGTTTGATTAAAACTGCA
>OZ026602.1:27173767-27208767 GCA_964020085.1 Micromussa lordhowensis | reverse complement strand
TACAGTATGTAGATTCTTATCACGGATGTCATATTTGTCCTCTTACGTTATTCTTCGGAGATGCCGTAGCTTTAATTCGAGAAAGCTATACGTTTGTCTAGAGTCATAGTTATGTTTCTTGCATATATCTGATCGAGCTTATGTTTCTCGCGCTCGATGTTTAACTTTATTCCTCCTGTTCTTCGTTCTCACACAACATGATTCAAATGTAGCTGTTTACGCGTAAGTCTGTTGACTGTGTTGCGTGTTCTATATGCCATTGTTCGGCTTTGTTCAGGCAATCGGCTGAATTATGAAGACATCTTGGCCCTTAATTAAAGCTTCTATGCCTCTGCGCTGTAATTCCTTTAAAAAATCGATCTTAAACGTTTCTAAAATACGATTGATGGCTTCACTCGTCAACCCGCCTTCCGCCGCCATTTTGAAATTATAGTCTGATAATTATAATTATGCATAAAAATTATGCCCGACGAAATTCTGCGGGCACTGCTCTGATTGGTTGAAACTAACAAAGGCAACCAGACGAGTCCAGCCGTGAGTTCGGGGGAGGAGCGCGGGCTCGTTTCCCGAACAGCGGCTGGAAATCGAGCCTACTAGATGAGCTGCTTCTCATAGCTTAAGAACCCCATCTGCCCTTTGCGATCACTAGCCCACTTCCTGAGCTGGTTACCCTGATGTAGTTCAGCCGGTTGGTCGACACCGTTGCCCGGGGTGTGGCCGTTTGCAATGCCTGCAACTTCTAGGAGCCTTATCTGCGTATTTCTGCTGTAAACAATGCTTACTTTTCCGCTTTTTCAAAATGGCGGCTATACAAGGATACAATTCAGGAGTTGCAATCAATTGTCGTTGAAAACGATCGTATTTGATGATTACCTGCAGGGACAACAAAAAGTGCATGAACTAGTTCTCTTCACGCCCCCAGAGGAAATTTTAGCACTAGGAAACATTTTAATTTGTTATATTTCTCAAAAGTAATACTCAAAGCTGGGGAAAAATTGCCGAATAGTTCAGACTATTTCTATCTTATTTCATTTAATTTGATTTATTTCATTTTTTTATTATTATTTTTTCATTTTTATTATTTTTATAAATTTTTATTTTTTTTAAATTTTTGTCATTTTTTGGCAGCTCGCAGTTTTCAGCTCGCAGCTCGCAGCTCCCAATTTTCAGCTCTCTTACTCCCCACATCCGCACAGAAGTGGCACACACTTTATGTCCAAAGAATATGCATTCATTGATGGAACCAAAAGCACTTGTGCTGGGTACACTGAATTAACTCTTTCTGTTTATCACCCTTTGGTTAGGAGAACAATTAAACTTTGTTCAATGTCGCGCAAAATGTTAAAACTCTGGTGTCGTGCATGGATGACATCGTGATGACAGTATCCGGTTCTCGCTTTGATCCTATAGGGTTTGTAAGTGATGAGGGCGGGGCCATTCAGAAGGGACTGGTAGATTTCTACGGCAACGAAGTCAAAGCAAGACTTAAGGCATGCGATTTCCATTTCTACCAGGATCGAAACAGGTATGCTAGGTTCTGTACAAGTTCTGCGGCAAAACATAGATTTAAACTACTTACAGAAAGATGGAAAAGTGCAGTCACACCAGCGCACTACAAAAAAGGACTCGAAGAACTGTACCAATTTATACAGGAAAAACCTGAGAAAAGAGGACCCATCAAGGGATTTCTTAAGTTTTGGGACAGCAAAAAGGTACGCTTTGCTTCTTGTTACAAACCGCTTTTCAATGCACCCGGAGCCTCAAAAGGCGAAACTGTTAATGCCCTGGCAGTTAATGCTGGATGCAAAAGCCTGGCTCTGGTAGACGCCGTTTTACAGGATGTTGCAAGTAGCATTCTTCTAAAAAAAGAATATGAAAGGCAACAACATGAACTTCTCACTGTTGGTCGCGGACCGACAGCAGCAGAGCTAAATGCACGAGAGGAGCAGTCTCAAGCCGCAAGGGCGGAAAGAGGGGCATCATCAATTTTAGAATTAGAAAACATGACAGATGCCACTCTGGAGCATATAGAAACAAGGGAAGAAGCGATAGAACGTTACACAGTTGATCCACGGAGTTCCCACAGATCAGACAAAAGGACCAAAAAGACAAGAGTGGTTGATTCGGGAACATCTTCGGATGACGAACCCGTACCTAAACGGTCAAAGAAACAGATCAACTCCAGAGCTGCTCCCTTAGAAACACACGTAGCATCGCATTTAGCGAGAGCATGGAAAAAGCCCTTTTAGAGAAAATGCAAGTTAAAAACTATGAAAAAGGTCCGCACCATATTACCATGGAAGTCTTGACCAACTCGTGCAGTTCGTATTACGTGAAAATTTGTAAAACACCATCTTACGGTGTAGGGTGATTAGCCCTACGACTAACTCCAATGGAGGTGGTTGGTGTGGTATCAGGATTTTCCTTTCCCTAGGTAGCTGCCTTTTGGGCTAACAGGTACTACCCCCTGGGTTTTGGTTTGGAGTTTTCCATCTCCTAGATGAGTAGGCTCGATTTCCGCCGCTCTCTCGTGTCCGGTCTACGTTCCTCCCCGAAAAGAGACGGCTGGACGCGTGAGCGGCCATCCATGTCCGTGACGTCATCGAAAAAAATTAATTTATGCGTTTTCTGGTGTCACAAGTCAGATTTTCGCGCGAAAAAGCAACATGAGAAGGCTGTTTGTGTAATGAGGTTGACTAGCCTACACGACTCCTACGGTTCGTGACATTTGCCGTTCTCTGTTCGGTCTCTCGACCTTTTTGTTGCCTCACTCGTGTTTATGAAGGGCACTTCATGTTGTGTTATAAAGAGGAATTTTTAGTAGAGCTGAGCCGTTAGACTGTGCTATAGCAAATTTAGAGGTCATTGGTCTGCATAGTTTTCGCTGTTATCGGCATGTCGCTTTGCAGAGTTTGACACCTCTGTACTTTGCCATGTGTTTATGCATTGCTTAGGCTCATTTCTAATGCAAGATATGTCTCCAAGAATTTGCTTTCGGGGGACAAAATATGAAATTTACCGTGAACATGTTGCTTACTTGCAGCATATAGTGTGACACCGGGTCCGGCTGTTTGATTAAAACTGCATGCAAGTACAGTATGTAGATTCTTATCACGGATGTCATATTTGTCCTCTTACGTTATTCTTCGGAGACGCCGTAGCTTTAATTCGAGAAAGCTATACGTTTGTCTAGAGTCATACTTATGTTTCTTGCATATATCTGATCGAGCTTATGTTTCTCGCGCTCGATGTTTAACTTTATTCCTCCTGTTCTTCGTTCTCACACAACATGATTCAAATGTAGCTGTTTACGCGTAAGTCTGTTGACTGTGTTGCGTGTTCTATATGCCATTGTTCGGCTTTGTTCAGGCAATCGGCTGAATTATGAAGACATCTTGGCCCTTAATTAAAGCTTCTATGCCTCTGCACTGTAATTCCTTTAAAAAATCGATCTTAAACGTTTCTAAAATACGATTGATGGCTTCACTCGTCAACCCGCCTTCCGCCGCCATTTTGAAATTATAGTCTGATAATTATAATTATGCATAAAAATTATGCCCGACGAAATTCTGCGGGCACTGCTCTGATTGGTTGAAACTAACAAAGGCAACCAGACGAGTCCAGCCGTGAGTTCGGGGGAGGAGCGCGGGCTCGTTTCCCGAACAGCGGCTGGAAATCGAGCCTACTAGATGAGCTGCTTCTCATAGCTTAAGAACCCCATCTGCCCTTTGCGATCACTAGCCCACTTCCTGAGCTGGTTACCCTGATGTAGTTCAGCCGGTTGGTCGACACCGTTGCCCGGGGTGTGGCCGTTTGCAATGCCTGCAACTTCTAGGAGCCTTATCTGCGTATTTCTGCTGTAAACAATGCTTACTTTTCCGCTTTTTCAAAATGGCGGCTATACAAGGATACAATTCAGGAGTTGCAATCAATTGTCGTTGAAAACGATCGTATTTGATGATTACCTGCAGGGACAACAAAAAGTGCATGAACTAGTTCTCTTCACGCCCCCAGAGGAAATTTTAGCACTAGGAAACATTTTAATTTGTTATATTTCTCAAAAGTAATACTCAAAGCTGGGGAAAAATTGCCGAATAGTTCAGACTATTTCTATCTTATTTCATTTAATTTGATTTATTTCATTTTTTTATTATTATTTTTTCATTTTTATTATTTTTATAAATTTTTATTTTTTTTAAATTTTTGTCATTTTTTGGCAGCTCGCAGTTTTCAGCTCGCAGCTCGCAGCTCCCAATTTTCAGCTCTCTTACTCCCCACATCCGCACAGAAGTGGCACACACTTTATGTCCAAAGAATATGCATTCATTGATGGAACCAAAAGCACTTGTGCTGGGTACACTGAATTAACTCTTTCTGTTTATCACCCTTTGGTTAGGAGAACAATTAAACTTTGTTCAATGTCGCGCAAAATGTTAAAACTCTGGTGTCGTGCATGGATGACATCGTGATGACAGTATCCGGTTCTCGCTTTGATCCTATAGGGTTTGTAAGTGATGAGGGCGGGGCCATTCAGAAGGGACTGGTAGATTTCTACGGCAACGAAGTCAAAGCAAGACTTAAGGCATGCGATTTCCATTTCTACCAGGATCGAAACAGGTATGCTAGGTTCTGTACAAGTTCTGCGGCAAAACATAGATTTAAACTACTTACAGAAAGATGGAAAAGTGCAGTCACACCAGCGCACTACAAAAAAGGACTCGAAGAACTGTACCAATTTATACAGGAAAAACCTGAGAAAAGAGGACCCATCAAGGGATTTCTTAAGTTTTGGGACAGCAAAAAGGTACGCTTTGCTTCTTGTTACAAACCGCTTTTCAATGCACCCGGAGCCTCAAAAGGCGAAACTGTTAATGCCCTGGCAGTTAATGCTGGATGCAAAAGCCTGGCTCTGGTAGACGCCGTTTTACAGGATGTTGCAAGTAGCATTCTTCTAAAAAAAGAATATGAAAGGCAACAACATGAACTTCCCACTGTTGGTCGCGGACCGACAGCAGCAGAGCTAAATGCACGAGAGGAGCAGTCTCAAGCCGCAAGGGCAGAAAGAGGGGCATCATCAATTTTAGAATTAGAAAACATGACAGATGCCACTCTGGAGCATATAGAAACAAGGGAAGAAGCGATAGAACGTTACACAGTTGATCCACGGAGTTCCCACAGATCAGACAAAAGGACCAAAAAGACAAGAGTGGTTGATTCGGGAACATCTTCGGATGACGAACCCGTACCTAAACGGTCAAAGAAACAGATCAACTCCAGAGCTGCTCCCTTAGAAACACACGTAGCATCGCATTTAGCGAGAGCATGGAAAAAGCCCTTTTAGAGAAAATGCAAGTTAAAAACTATGAAAAAGGTCCGCACCATATTACCATGGAAGTCTTGACCAACTCGTGCAGTTCGTATTACGTGAAAATTTGTAAAACACCATCTTACGGTGTAGGGTGATTAGCCCTACGACTAACTCCAATGGAGGTGGTTGGTGTGGTATCAGGATTTTCCTTTCCCTAGGTAGCTGCCTTTTGGGCTAACAGGTACTACCCCCTGGGTTTTGGTTTGGAGTTTTCCATCTCCTAGATGAGTAGGCTCGATTTCCGCCGCTCTCTCGTGTCCGGTCTACGTTCCTCCCCGAAAAGAGACGGCTGGACGCGTGAGCGGCCATCCATGTCCGTGACGTCATCGAAAAAAATTAATTTATGCGTTTTCTGGTGTCACAAGTCAGATTTTCGCGCGAAAAAGCAACATGAGAAGGCTGTTTGTGTAATGAGGTTGACTAGCCTACACGACTCCTACGGTTCGTGACATTTGCCGTTCTCTGTTCGGTCTCTCGACCTTTTTGTTGCCTCACTCGTGTTTATGAAGGGCACTTCATGTTGTGTTATAAAGAGGAATTTTTAGTAGAGCTGAGCCGTTAGACTGTGCTATAGCAAATTTAGAGGTCATTGGTCTGCATAGTTTTCGCTGTTATCGGCATGTCGCTTTGCAGAGTTTGACACCTCTGTACTTTGCCATGTGTTTATGCATTGCTTAGGCTCATTTCTAATGCAAGATATGTCTCCAAGAATTTGCTTTCGGGGGACAAAATATGAAATTTACCGTGAACATGTTGCTTACTTGCAGCATATAGTGTGACACCGGGTCCGGCTGTTTGATTAAAACTGCATGCAAGTACAGTATGTAGATTCTTATCACGGATGTCATATTTGTCCTCTTACGTTATTCTTCGGAGACGCCGTAGCTTTAATTCGAGAAAGCTATACGTTTGTCTAGAGTCATACTTATGTTTCTTGCATATATCTGATCGAGCTTATGTTTCTCGCGCTCGATGTTTAACTTTATTCCTCCTGTTCTTCGTTCTCACACAACATGATTCAAATGTAGCTGTTTACGCGTAAGTCTGTTGACTGTGTTGCGTGTTCTATATGCCATTGTTCGGCTTTGTTCAGGCAATCGGCTGAATTATGAAGACATCTTGGCCCTTAATTAAAGCTTCTATGCCTCTGCGCTGTAATTCCTTTAAAAAATCGATCTTAAACGTTTCTAAAATACGATTGATGGCTTCACTCGTCAACCCGCCTTCCGCCGCCATTTTGAAATTATAGTCTGATAATTATAATTATGCATAAAAATTATGCCCGACGAAATTCTGCGGGCACTGCTCTGATTGGTTGAAACTAACAAAGGCAACCAGACGAGTCCAGCCGTGAGTTCGGGGGAGGAGCGCGGGCTCGTTTCCCGAACAGCGGCTGGAAATCGAGCCTACTAGATGAGCTGCTTCTCATAGCTTAAGAACCCCATCTGCCCTTTGCGATCACTAGCCCACTTCCTGAGCTGGTTACCCTGATGTAGTTCAGCCGGTTGGTCGACACCGTTGCCCGGGGTGTGGCCGTTTGCAATGCCTGCAACTTCTAGGAGCCTTATCTGCGTATTTCTGCTGTAAACAATGCTTACTTTTCCGCTTTTTCAAAATGGCGGCTATACAAGGATACAATTCAGGAGTTGCAATCAATTGTCGTTGAAAACGATCGTATTTGATGATTACCTGCAGGGACAACAAAAAGTGCATGAACTAGTTCTCTTCACGCCCCCAGAGGAAATTTTAGCACTAGGAAACATTTTAATTTGTTATATTTCTCAAAAGTAATACTCAAAGCCGGGGAAAAATTGCCGAATAGTTCAGACTATTTCTATCTTATTTCATTTAATTTGATTTATTTCATTTTTTTATTATTATTTTTTCATTTTTATTATTTTTATAAATTTTTATTTTTTTTAAATTTTTGTCATTTTTTGGCAGCTCGCAGTTTTCAGCTCGCAGCTCGCAGCTCCCAATTTTCAGCTCTCTTACTCCCCACATCCGCACAGAAGTGGCACACACTTTATGTCCAAAGAATATGCATTCATTGATGGAACCAAAAGCACTTGTGCTGGGTACACTGAATTAACTCTTTCTGTTTATCACCCTTTGGTTAGGAGAACAATTAAACTTTGTTCAATGTCGCGCAAAATGTTAAAACTCTGGTGTCGTGCATGGATGACATCGTGATGACAGTATCCGGTTCTCGCTTTGATCCTATAGGGTTTGTAAGTGATGAGGGCGGGGCCATTCAGAAGGGACTGGTAGATTTCTACGGCAACGAAGTCAAAGCAAGACTTAAGGCATGCGATTTCCATTTCTACCAGGATCGAAACAGGTATGCTAGGTTCTGTACAAGTTCTGCGGCAAAACATAGATTTAAACTACTTACAGAAAGATGGAAAAGTGCAGTCACACCAGCGCACTACAAAAAAGGACTCGAAGAACTGTACCAATTTATACAGGAAAAACCTGAGAAAAGAGGACCCATCAAGGGATTTCTTAAGTTTTGGGACAGCAAAAAGGTACGCTTTGCTTCTTGTTACAAACCGCTTTTCAATGCACCCGGAGCCTCAAAAGGCGAAACTGTTAATGCCCTGGCAGTTAATGCTGGATGCAAAAGCCTGGCTCTGGTAGACGCCGTTTTACAGGATGTTGCAAGTAGCATTCTTCTAAAAAAAGAATATGAAAGGCAACAACATGAACTTCCCACTGTTGGTCGCGGACCGACAGCAGCAGAGCTAAATGCACGAGAGGAGCAGTCTCAAGCCGCAAGGGCGGAAAGAGGGGCATCATCAATTTTAGAATTAGAAAACATGACAGATGCCACTCTGGAGCATATAGAAACAAGGGAAGAAGCGATAGAACGTTACACAGTTGATCCACGGAGTTCCCACAGATCAGACAAAAGGACCAAAAAGACAAGAGTGGTTGATTCGGGAACATCTTCGGATGACGAACCCGTACCTAAACGGTCAAAGAAACAGATCAACTCCAGAGCTGCTCCCTTAGAAACACACGTAGCATCGCATTTAGCGAGAGCATGGAAAAAGCCCTTTTAGAGAAAATGCAAGTTAAAAACTATGAAAAAGGTCCGCACCATATTACCATGGAAGTCTTGACCAACTCGTGCAGTTCGTATTACGTGAAAATTTGTAAAACACCATCTTACGGTGTAGGGTGATTAGCCCTACGACTAACTCCAATGGAGGTGGTTGGTGTGGTATCAGGATTTTCCTTTCCCTAGGTAGCTGCCTTTTGGGCTAACAGGTACTACCCCCTGGGTTTTGGTTTGGAGTTTTCCATCTCCTAGATGAGTAGGCTCGATTTCCGCCGCTCTCTCGTGTCCGGTCTACGTTCCTCCCCGAAAAGAGACGGCTGGACGCGTGAGCGGCCATCCATGTCCGTGACGTCATCGAAAAAAATTAATTTATGCGTTTTCTGGTGTCACAAGTCAGATTTTCGCGCGAAAAAGCAACATGAGAAGGCTGTTTGTGTAATGAGGTTGACTAGCCTACACGACTCCTACGGTTCGTGACATTTGCCGTTCTCTGTTCGGTCTCTCGACCTTTTTGTTGCCTCACTCGTGTTTATGAAGGGCACTTCATGTTGTGTTATAAAGAGGAATTTTTAGTAGAGCTGAGCCGTTAGACTGTGCTATAGCAAATTTAGAGGTCATTGGTCTGCATAGTTTTCGCTGTTATCGGCATGTCGCTTTGCAGAGTTTGACACCTCTGTACTTTGCCATGTGTTTATGCATTGCTTAGGCTCATTTCTAATGCAAGATATGTCTCCAAGAATTTGCTTTCGGGGGACAAAATATGAAATTTACCGTGAACATGTTGCTTACTTGCAGCATATAGTGTGACACCGGGTCCGGCTGTTTGATTAAAACTGCATGCAAGTACAGTATGTAGATTCTTATCACGGATGTCATATTTGTCCTCTTACGTTATTCTTCGGAGACGCCGTAGCTTTAATTCGAGAAAGCTATACGTTTGTCTAGAGTCATACTTATGTTTCTTGCATATATCTGATCGAGCTTATGTTTCTCGCGCTCGATGTTTAACTTTATTCCTCCTGTTCTTCGTTCTCACACAACATGATTCAAATGTAGCTGTTTACGCGTAAGTCTGTTGACTGTGTTGCGTGTTCTATATGCCATTGTTCGGCTTTGTTCAGGCAATCGGCTGAATTATGAAGACATCTTGGCCCTTAATTAAAGCTTCTATGCCTCTGCGCTGTAATTCCTTTAAAAAATCGATCTTAAACGTTTCTAAAATACGATTGATGGCTTCACTCGTCAACCCGCCTTCCGCCGCCATTTTGAAATTATAGTCTGATAATTATAATTATGCATAAAAATTATGCCCGACGAAATTCTGCGGGCACTGCTCTGATTGGTTGAAACTAACAAAGGCAACCAGACGAGTCCAGCCGTGAGTTCGGGGGAGGAGCGCGGGCTCGTTTCCCGAACAGCGGCTGGAAATCGAGCCTACTAGATGAGCTGCTTCTCATAGCTTAAGAACCCCATCTGCCCTTTGCGATCACTAGCCCACTTCCTGAGCTGGTTACCCTGATGTAGTTCAGCCGGTTGGTCGACACCGTTGCCCGGGGTGTGGCCGTTTGCAATGCCTGCAACTTCTAGGAGCCTTATCTGCGTATTTCTGCTGTAAACAATGCTTACTTTTCCGCTTTTTCAAAATGGCGGCTATACAAGGATACAATTCAGGAGTTGCAATCAATTGTCGTTGAAAACGATCGTATTTGATGATTACCTGCAGGGACAACAAAAAGTGCATGAACTAGTTCTCTTCACGCCCCCAGAGGAAATTTTAGCACTAGGAAACATTTTAATTTGTTATATTTCTCAAAAGTAATACTCAAAGCTGGGGAAAAATTGCCGAATAGTTCAGACTATTTCTATCTTATTTCATTTAATTTGATTTATTTCATTTTTTTATTATTTTTTCATTTTTATTATTTTTATAAATTTTTATTTTTTTTAAATTTTTGTCATTTTTTGGCAGCTCGCAGTTTTCAGCTCGCAGCTCGCAGCTCCCAATTTTCAGCTCTCTTACTCCCCACATCCGCACAGAAGTGGCACACACTTTATGTCCAAAGAATATGCATTCATTGATGGAACCAAAAGCACTTGTGCTGGGTACACTGAATTAACTCTTTCTGTTTATCACCCTTTGGTTAGGAGAACAATTAAACTTTGTTCAATGCTGTGTAGTAGCGAGAATGCGCAAAATGTTAAAACTCTGGTGTCGTGCATGGATGACATCGTGATGACAGTATCCGGTTCTCGCTTTGATCCTATAGGGTTTGTAAGTGATGAGGGCGGGGCCATTCAGAAGGGACTGGTAGATTTCTACGGCAACGAAGTCAAAGCAAGACTTAAGGCATGCGATTTCCATTTCTACCAGGATCGAAACAGGTATGCTAGGTTCTGTACAAGTTCTGCGGCAAAACATAGATTTAAACTACTTACAGAAAGATGGAAAAGTGCAGTCACACCAGCGCACTACAAAAAAGGACTCGAAGAACTGTACCAATTTATACAGGAAAAACCTGAGAAAAGAGGACCCATCAAGGGATTTCTTAAGTTTTGGGACAGCAAAAAGGTACGCTTTGCTTCTTGTTACAAACCGCTTTTCAATGCACCCGGAGCCTCAAAAGGCGAAACTGTTAATGCCCTGGCAGTTAATGCTGGATGCAAAAGCCTGGCTCTGGTAGACGCCGTTTTACAGGATGTTGCAAGTAGCATTCTTCTAAAAAAAGAATATGAAAGGCAACAACATGAACTTCCCACTGTTGGTCGCGGACCGACAGCAGCAGAGCTAAATGCACGAGAGGAGCAGTCTCAAGCCGCAAGGGCGGAAAGAGGGGCATCATCAATTTTAGAATTAGAAAACATGACAGATGCCACTCTGGAGCATATAGAAACAAGGGAAGAAGCGATAGAACGTTACACAGTTGATCCACGGAGTTCCCACAGATCAGACAAAAGGACCAAAAAGACAAGAGTGGTTGATTCGGGAACATCTTCGGATGACGAACCCGTACCTAAACGGTCAAAGAAACAGATCAACTCCAGAGCTGCTCCCTTAGAAACACACGTAGCATCGCATTTAGCGAGAGCATGGAAAAAGCCCTTTTAGAGAAAATGCAAGTTAAAAACTATGAAAAAGGTCCGCACCATATTACCATGGAAGTCTTGACCAACTCGTGCAGTTCGTATTACGTGAAAATTTGTAAAACACCATCTTACGGTGTAGGGTGATTAGCCCTACGACTAACTCCAATGGAGGTGGTTGGTGTGGTATCAGGATTTTCCTTTCCCTAGGTAGCTGCCTTTTGGGCTAACAGGTACTACCCCCTGGGTTTTGGTTTGGAGTTTTCCATCTCCTAGATGAGTAGGCTCGATTTCCGCCGCTCTCTCGTGTCCGGTCTACGTTCCTCCCCGAAAAGAGACGGCTGGACGCGTGAGCGGCCATCCATGTCCGTGACGTCATCGAAAAAAATTAATTTATGCGTTTTCTGGTGTCACAAGTCAGATTTTCGCGCGAAAAAGCAACATGAGAAGGCTGTTTGTGTAATGAGGTTGACTAGCCTACACGACTCCTACGGTTCGTGACATTTGCCGTTCTCTGTTCGGTCTCTCGACCTTTTTGTTGCCTCACTCGTGTTTATGAAGGGCACTTCATGTTGTGTTATAAAGAGGAATTTTTAGTAGAGCTGAGCCGTTAGACTGTGCTATAGCAAATTTAGAGGTCATTGGTCTGCATAGTTTTCGCTGTTATCGGCATGTCGCTTTGCAGAGTTTGACACCTCTGTACTTTGCCATGTGTTTATGCATTGCTTAGGCTCATTTCTAATGCAAGATATGTCTCCAAGAATTTGCTTTCGGGGGACAAAATATGAAATTTACCGTGAACATGTTGCTTACTTGCAGCATATAGTGTGACACCGGGTCCGGCTGTTTGATTAAAACTGCATGCAAGTACAGTATGTAGATTCTTATCACGGATGTCATATTTGTCCTCTTACGTTATTCTTCGGAGACGCCGTAGCTTTAATTCGAGAAAGCTATACGTTTGTCTAGAGTCATACTTATGTTTCTTGCATATATCTGATCGAGCTTATGTTTCTCGCGCTCGATGTTTAACTTTATTCCTCCTGTTCTTCGTTCTCACACAACATGATTCAAATGTAGCTGTTTACGCGTAAGTCTGTTGACTGTGTTGCGTGTTCTATATGCCATTGTTCGGCTTTGTTCAGGCAATCGGCTGAATTATGAAGACATCTTGGCCCTTAATTAAAGCTTCTATGCCTCTGCGCTGTAATTCCTTTAAAAAATCGATCTTAAACGTTTCTAAAATACGATTGATGGCTTCACTCGTCAACCCGCCTTCCGCCGCCATTTTGAAATTATAGTCTGATAATTATAATTATGCATAAAAATTATGCCCGACGAAATTCTGCGGGCACTGCTCTGATTGGTTGAAACTAACAAAGGCAACCAGACGAGTCCAGCCGTGAGTTCGGGGGAGGAGCGCGGGCTCGTTTCCCGAACAGCGGCTGGAAATCGAGCCTACTAGATGAGCTGCTTCTCATAGCTTAAGAACCCCATCTGCCCTTTGCGATCACTAGCCCACTTCCTGAGCTGGTTACCCTGATGTAGTTCAGCCGGTTGGTCGACACCGTTGCCCGGGGTGTGGCCGTTTGCAATGCCTGCAACTTCTAGGAGCCTTATCTGCGTATTTCTGCTGTAAACAATGCTTACTTTTCCGCTTTTTCAAAATGGCGGCTATACAAGGATACAATTCAGGAGTTGCAATCAATTGTCGTTGAAAACGATCGTATTTGATGATTACCTGCAGGGACAACAAAAAGTGCATGAACTAGTTCTCTTCACGCCCCCAGAGGAAATTTTAGCACTAGGAAACATTTTAATTTGTTATATTTCTCAAAAGTAATACTCAAAGCTGGGGAAAAATTGCCGAATAGTTCAGACTATTTCTATCTTATTTCATTTAATTTGATTTATTTCATTTTTTTATTATTTTTTCATTTTTATTATTTTTATAAATTTTTATTTTTTTTAAATTTTTGTCATTTTTTGGCAGCTCGCAGTTTTCAGCTCGCAGCTCGCAGCTCCCAATTTTCAGCTCTCTTACTCCCCACATCCGCACAGAAGTGGCACACACTTTATGTCCAAAGAATATGCATTCATTGATGGAACCAAAAGCACTTGTGCTGGGTACACTGAATTAACTCTTTCTGTTTATCACCCTTTGGTTAGGAGAACAATTAAACTTTGTTCAATGCTGTGTAGTAGCGAGAATGCGCAAAATGTTAAAACTCTGGTGTCGTGCATGGATGACATCGTGATGACAGTATCCGGTTCTCGCTTTGATCCTATAGGGTTTGTAAGTGATGAGGGCGGGGCCATTCAGAAGGGACTGGTAGATTTCTACGGCAACGAAGTCAAAGCAAGACTTAAGGCATGCGATTTCCATTTCTACCAGGATCGAAACAGGTATGCTAGGTTCTGTACAAGTTCTGCGGCAAAACATAGATTTAAACTACTTACAGAAAGATGGAAAAGTGCAGTCACACCAGCGCACTACAAAAAAGGACTCGAAGAACTGTACCAATTTATACAGGAAAAACCTGAGAAAAGAGGACCCATCAAGGGATTTCTTAAGTTTTGGGACAGCAAAAAGGTACGCTTTGCTTCTTGTTACAAACCGCTTTTCAATGCACCCGGAGCCTCAAAAGGCGAAACTGTTAATGCCCTGGCAGTTAATGCTGGATGCAAAAGCCTGGCTCTGGTAGACGCCGTTTTACAGGATGTTGCAAGTAGCATTCTTCTAAAAAAAGAATATGAAAGGCAACAACATGAACTTCCCACTGTTGGTCGCGGACCGACAGCAGCAGAGCTAAATGCACGAGAGGAGCAGTCTCAAGCCGCAAGGGCGGAAAGAGGGGCATCATCAATTTTAGAATTAGAAAACATGACAGATGCCACTCTGGAGCATATAGAAACAAGGGAAGAAGCGATAGAACGTTACACAGTTGATCCACGGAGTTCCCACAGATCAGACAAAAGGACCAAAAAGACAAGAGTGGTTGATTCGGGAACATCTTCGGATGACGAACCCGTACCTAAACGGTCAAAGAAACAGATCAACTCCAGAGCTGCTCCCTTAGAAACACACGTAGCATCGCATTTAGCGAGAGCATGGAAAAAGCCCTTTTAGAGAAAATGCAAGTTAAAAACTATGAAAAAGGTCCGCACCATATTACCATGGAAGTCTTGACCAACTCGTGCAGTTCGTATTACGTGAAAATTTGTAAAACACCATCTTACGGTGTAGGGTGATTAGCCCTACGACTAACTCCAATGGAGGTGGTTGGTGTGGTATCAGGATTTTCCTTTCCCTAGGTAGCTGCCTTTTGGGCTAACAGGTACTACCCCCTGGGTTTTGGTTTGGAGTTTTCCATCTCCTAGATGAGTAGGCTCGATTTCCGCCGCTCTCTCGTGTCCGGTCTACGTTCCTCCCCGAAAAGAGACGGCTGGACGCGTGAGCGGCCATCCATGTCCGTGACGTCATCGAAAAAAATTAATTTATGCGTTTTCTGGTGTCACAAGTCAGATTTTCGCGCGAAAAAGCAACATGAGAAGGCTGTTTGTGTAATGAGGTTGACTAGCCTACACGACTCCTACGGTTCGTGACATTTGCCGTTCTCTGTTCGGTCTCTCGACCTTTTTGTTGCCTCACTCGTGTTTATGAAGGGCACTTCATGTTGTGTTATAAAGAGGAATTTTTAGTAGAGCTGAGCCGTTAGACTGTGCTATAGCAAATTTAGAGGTCATTGGTCTGCATAGTTTTCGCTGTTATCGGCATGTCGCTTTGCAGAGTTTGACACCTCTGTACTTTGCCATGTGTTTATGCATTGCTTAGGCTCATTTCTAATGCAAGATATGTCTCCAAGAATTTGCTTTCGGGGGACAAAATATGAAATTTACCGTGAACATGTTGCTTACTTGCAGCATATAGTGTGACACCGGGTCCGGCTGTTTGATTAAAACTGCATGCAAGTACAGTATGTAGATTCTTATCACGGATGTCATATTTGTCCTCTTACGTTATTCTTCGGAGACGCCGTAGCTTTAATTCGAGAAAGCTATACGTTTGTCTAGAGTCATACTTATGTTTCTTGCATATATCTGATCGAGCTTATGTTTCTCGCGCTCGATGTTTAACTTTATTCCTCCTGTTCTTCGTTCTCACACAACATGATTCAAATGTAGCTGTTTACGCGTAAGTCTGTTGACTGTGTTGCGTGTTCTATATGCCATTGTTCGGCTTTGTTCAGGCAATCGGCTGAATTATGAAGACATCTTGGCCCTTAATTAAAGCTTCTATGCCTCTGCGCTGTAATTCCTTTAAAAAATCGATCTTAAACGTTTCTAAAATACGATTGATGGCTTCACTCGTCAACCCGCCTTCCGCCGCCATTTTGAAATTATAGTCTGATAATTATAATTATGCATAAAAATTATGCCCGACGAAATTCTGCGGGCACTGCTCTGATTGGTTGAAACTAACAAAGGCAACCAGACGAGTCCAGCCGTGAGTTCGGGGGAGGAGCGCGGGCTCGTTTCCCGAACAGCGGCTGGAAATCGAGCCTACTAGATGAGCTGCTTCTCATAGCTTAAGAACCCCATCTGCCCTTTGCGATCACTAGCCCACTTCCTGAGCTGGTTACCCTGATGTAGTTCAGCCGGTTGGTCGACACCGTTGCCCGGGGTGTGGCCGTTTGCAATGCCTGCAACTTCTAGGAGCCTTATCTGCATATTTCTGCTGTAAACAATGCTTACTTTTCCGCTTTTTCAAAATGGCGGCTATCAAGGATACAATTCAGGAGTTGCAATCAATTGTCGTTGAAAACGATCGTATTTGATGATTACCTGCAGGGACAACAAAAAGTGCATGAACTAGTTCTCTTCACGCCCCCAGAGGAATTTTTAGCACTAGGAAACATTTTTAATTGTTAAATTTCTCAAAAGTAATACTCAAAGCTGGGGAAAAATTGCCGAATAGTTCAGACTATTTCTATCTTATTTCATTTAATTTGATTTATTTCATTTTTTTATTATTATTTTTATTTTTATAAATTTTTATTTTTTTTTAATTTTTGTCATTTTTTGGCAGCTCGCAGTTTTTAGCTCGCAGCTCGCAATTTTCAGCTCTCTTACTCCCCACATCCGACAAAGTTACCGCCGTCATCTACTATTACACAATGACCGAGTTTCATTACGTGAAACATGACTCTCCCCTTTCAGAATATGGAGGTGTTAACATTGAGGTCAGTTATTTTTAGTACACAGAAATCAAAATTTCGGCTAAAAGAAGGGCTAAATTGGGCTAAAATGTCTATTAACATTTTAACCCATACATAACATGCATACGCTGAGTCACGTTTCGCGTAATGAAACTCGGTTGTTATGTAATAGCATGGCACAAACATGGCACAATTTCAGCAGTGGGGTTTTAAAATATAATTTATTGGCAGGGAATACATTTATAAATCGCGCGGTTTTCTTCCACCTTTTTGTCGAAATGTTTGCTTCGGAGTTTCTGATACGAATTGATAACAACTGTATAGAGAATTGTATGAATTATGTTATGCAATAGGAGGCCTGGCTCCTCAGCCCCACGCTTCGTTCGCTCGTCATTCAGTGACGAGGTCTTGATTCGAGTGATTAAAATATCAGCTGAAACGTCTGAAATAGATTCATTCCTATTTATGACGAGCGAACCATAGCTGGCGAACAAGCCCACGCAACATTTTGGCGTCCTGCCCGACCTCAAGAGTGAAAAGAAAGCCGTAACTTTACGCTTGAAAGACATGCTGTTTACAGATCGGCCGCCATCTTGGATTACCACGACAAAAGCAACGCCTCCGTAACTTGAGCAAACGCCAAGATATCGCCAAAACACTGCATTACACGGCTCCACAAGCTCACCAAACATGCCAAAGTATAAATGCCCGTTCCCGGAATGTACATACGAGACCGAAGATGTCGAAGATGCACTCGCAGCCGTACTGATTTCGGTACACTCGAGTGGCACACACGTGGCAGCACCAACCAACTCACAGCAAACTAACGCCGCCAAGATGGAAAGAGTCAAACGACCCACGATCTCTGCCGCTGGAACCAGCGAAGAATGGACCTATTTTTTAACCTGCTGGCAGGAATACGTCGCTGCTACGCAAATCACGGGTAAAGACAAAGTATTACAACTCTTGGAATGCTGCGATGACAACCTACGCAAAGACATCACTCGAAATGCAGGTGGATCACTGGCCAATAAGACAGTGGAGCAAGTCCTGGAAGCGGTCAAGAAGCTTGCTGTCCGTAAGGAGAATGCCATGGTTGCCAGAGTACGGCTTAGCGACATGAAGCAGGACAGAGACGAGGCAATACGGAACTTTGGGGCCTGCCTCTGTGGTCAGGCCAGCGTCTGCAAGTTCACCACAGCCTGCCCATCCTGTAACACTGCTGTCAACTACACCGACAACATTCTAAGAGACGTTATCATTAAAGGCCTTGCAGACAATGAGATACAGCTTGACCTCCTGGGCGATAAAAACCAGGATACGGTATGTCCCTTGAAGAAGTTTTCCAGTTCGTAGAGGCCAAAGAGGCAGGAAAAAGGTCTGCTGGGCGTCTCCTGCAGTCCCAAGGCGCAGAGGCTATCCGTAGCCAGTACCGCAAAACAAGGCAGGAGGAAGTCAAGCAAAACGCAGGCAGAGCAGACCCACCGAAGGACAAAATCGAGCTATGTTCATACTGCGGTCAGCGTGGTCATGGGAAGCACGCCCCCACCAAAGTAAGAAAGGCTGAGTGTCCAGCTTACGGCGAGATCTGTGGCCACTGTGGCAGACAGAACCAAGTTGCGACCGTCTGCCGCGGCAAGAACAAGCCCCCACCCACCCAGATGCAACTGGAGAGCGCCATCTTTGACTCGCTATGTAACGTGAACACCTCTACACCACAGCCAGCCCAGCATTCAGCCGCAATACAACTTGACCACCACCTCTACCACAGCGCGAACGGGAGATGGGTTCAATAACCGTCCCAAGCGCAACCCTTCCTAGCTCTGACGGCCACAGCCCACCCAGACGACTACAGGGCCTTGGGGCTCAAACCAGTTGTATCCAAGCCCCACACTGCCAAGCTCACAGCTATGGCCGACACTGGTTGTCAGAGTTGTCTTGCTGGCATGAAGGTGATATGCCTCCTTGGCCTGGGCGAGAGAGATCTGCTCCCCGTCATGCTACGCATGCATGCCACCAACAATAATGGCATCAAGATCCTCGGCGCTGTAGTCCTGCGCTTCTCTGGACAGTCCCACTCAGGACAGATCCTAGATACACGTCAAATCGTCTACGTCACCAGCGACACAGACACGCTATTCTTGAGTCGGGAAGCCTGCACTGCTCTGGGTATGATAACCGAGAACTTCCCCTCTGTGGGCGAAATGAACAAGGGGGATCAAGCCGCCAGAATCGCCCAACATGCAACCTGTGACTGCCCGCCACGTCAAAAGCCTCCCACCAAACCCACTGAGCTGCCATTTCCAGCCACAGAGGACAACAGAGAGTCACTTCAGCAATGGCTCCTGGAATATTACAAGTCAAGCACCTTCAACACTTGTGAACACCAGCCACTCCCCCTCATGGACAGTGTCCCCATGAGGCTCATGGTGGATCCCGAAGCAGAGCCAGTCGCCCACCACACCCCAGTACCTGTCCCACTCCACTGGCAGGATCAAGTGAAAGCTGGCCTCGACCAGGATATCGCACTAGGCGTCATTGAACCCGTCCCTGTTGGAGAGCCCGTCACCTGGTGCCACCGCATGGTGGTCTGCGCCAAGAAAAATGGCAAGCCTCGACGCACCGTGGACTTCCAAGCCCTGAATGTTCACGCTGCACGGGAAACCCACCACACCCAAAGCCCTTTCCACCAGGCACACTCCATACCGAGTGGCAAAAAGGAAACCGTGTTTGACTGCTGGAATGGCTATCATAGCATCCCCCTGCATGAAGAGGACCGGCACCTCACAACCTTCATCACCCCCTGGGGACGCTACAGATACAAAACTGCACCCCAGGGCTACATAGCCTCAGGGGACGGCTACTCCAGGCGATTCGACGAACTTGTTTCGCACATACCCAACAAGACCAAGTGCATTGATGACACCCTGCTCTGGTCAGACAACTTAACAGAGAGCTTCTTTCAGGCAGTCACGTGGCTTGACCTCTGTGGCCACCATGGTATTACCCTCAACCCCGACAAGTTCGTCTTTGGAGCTGACACAGTCAAGTTCACTGGCTTTGAGATAACGCCCAACAGCGTACGTCCCTGCAAGAAGTACCTGGATGCCATCCGCAATGTCCCCAAACCAGCTAACATGACAGACATCCGCTCCTGGTTTGGCCTCGTCAACCAAGTCTCATACGCCTTCGCTACAGCTGACGGGATGTTACCATTCAGACAGCTACTGAAGCCAGGGACACCATTCCACTGGGACGACACCCTGGACAAGATATTCAAGGAATCCAAGGAAGTCATCATTAGTGAGATTGAAGAAGGCGTCCGCATCTTCGATAAATTCAAGCCGACCTTCCTGGCTACTGACTGGTCGAAGCATGGCATCGGCTTCTGGCTGTTCCAGAAACATTGCAACTGCCAATCAGACGAGCCCTTCTGCTGCCACACAGAATGGAAGATAACATTAGTTGGCAGTCGCTTCACCCACGCAGCCGAATCCCCCTACGCCCCTGTCGAGGGTGAAGCCCTTGCAGTAGCTGACGCCCTAGACAAGGCACACTTCTTTGTGCTAGGCTGCACTAACCTGATCATCGCAGTCGACCACAAACCTCTACTTAAGATCTTCGGAGACCGGTCCCTGGTCAAAATCTCAAATGCCAGACTTCGCAACCTGAAGGAGAAGACCCTCCGCTACAAATTTCGTATGATCCACATCCCAGGGGTACGACACAAGGCCGCTGATGCCCTCTCCAGACACCCAACTAGATCGACATCTCCGGAGATGTTAATGCTCCCAGACGACATAGCGGCGGCATCAGAGACACCCACCCCCCTACCAGCTAGCACTGCCGGGCACTCCTTTTTGGCTGGCCTCCGTAGCGATGAGAACCCCCTCGAGTCTTACTCCACCACCCTTGACAGTCAATTAGCGTCCGCTGCCACTTCAACACTCCAGACCATGGCCGTAACATGGGACAGAGTTCGCCTTGCAACCACAGGCGACCAGGACATGGCAACCCTGTTACACGTCATTGAGAGCAGCTTCCCACAATTTCGTCATGAACTCCCTGCAGCACTCCGAGAATATCACCAATTCCGTGACCACCTGTACACCGTGGATGGAGTCATCTTGTACAAACACCGCATAGTCATACCACCCTCACTCCGACAGCACATCCTTACAGTACTACACTCCGCACACCAGGGTGTTACCTCCATGACTGCGCGGGCTGAGTCAACCGTGTTCTGGCCAGGCATTACACCAGCCATTGCATCTCTGAGAGCCAACTGTGGTCACTGCAATCGCATGGCACCGTCACAACCGAGTGCACCCCCTTACCCACCAGTCCCACCGACCTACCCCTTCCAGTGCATCTGTGCAGACTTCTTCACCCACAAAGGGATGCACTACCTCGTTGTAGTTGACCGCTACTCCAACTGGCCAATCATTGAGCGAGCACACGAGGGATCCAAAGGCTTGATTGACTCCCTTTGATGGCTGTTTGCCACCTTTGGCATCCCTGATGAATGCGCAACCGACGGTGGGCCCGAATTCACAGCCAGCTCAAGCAGTTTAAGGCCTGGGTCAAAGGCTTTTTACTGGTAAAATGATTTATTAGTTATATTTCCGAGGTCATAAATGGGAATGAGACCAAATTTAGCACACAGTTAGGTCTTAACGTCCGTAACAATTTAAAGTAAAATTGATTGTTCTGACAGGTCACGTGACGTTCAGCAGAAAATAGCCGTTATCTGAGGAATTGGTGGCGGCTTTTAGTAAAAACATCCGACGAAAACACGTTTTAGATGCAGGATAATTATTTCCATCCTCTCACGTTTGGAATAACCGTCCCTCTTTTCGCAGAAAAATTTTATGGGGTCTAAGGTCGTTTTTTTCAACAAATTTTGACTTTTGATCATTTATATATTCTAAAAACAAAATCAAGGAAGGTCATTCCAAACGTGACAAGGTAGATAATTTACATTTGTATCAAAAAAGCTCATTTATTGCTTAATAGAATAAAAATTCGCCACCAATTCGACGATTTACTAAATTTTAACAAAACGATCACGTGACACGTCACGTGATCAAAATAATATCTTAAGGCAAGGCAGGACGCCGAGTCTTATAATCTCGGAAAAGTTCAGCTTGGTGAAAGAAATATAACTGAAGATATAGCTGCCGAACCATAATTCTACTTTGCATTCCTGACCCAGGCCTTAAACTGCTTGAGGTGCCACACGCTCATTCCTAAAGGAACGGGGCGTCCATCATCGCTTCTCCTCCGTGGCTTTCCCACACTCCAACTGTAGAGCAGAAATTGGGGTGAAATCAGTAAAGCGTATCATCACTGACGATACCGATGCAAATGGAGCCTCGATACAGACTCACTCCAACGTGCCATCCTACAATATCGCAACACCCCTGATGCCAGCACCAAGCTCTCTCCAGCCCAATGCGTGTTCGGCCGTCCCATCAAAGACTTCATCCCAATCCTCCCTGGCAGATACCAACCACACCCTACTTGGCAAGACACCTTAGCCACTCGTGAGGAAGCCCTCAGGAACCGGCACATGAAGCTAGCTGAACGTTGGCACGAACACACCCGCCAACTTCCCCCACTCAAAGTTGGTCATCACGTGCGCGTTCAAAACCAAACTGGCAATCACCCCACCAAGTGGGACAAAACAGGTGTTGTCGTTGAAGTCCGCCAATATGACCAGTACGTTGTGCGCATGGACAGCTCCGGCAGGATGACCCTCCGCAACAGAAAATTCCTGCGACAGTACATCCCAGTACACAAACCTCCACCCAGAATCACTATCACGGATGACCTCCTCTTCACTGCCAAGTCCACACCCGATGCCGCAACCACAGGCAGGACTTGTCAGAGTGAACCAAACACAGGAACTGACACCAGCAACGACAAACCAACCCCATCATCTCCAGAACAGCCCTCTCCTGAAACAGGGGAGTCCATGCCAACTGCCACACAGCCCAACAACGATCCACCCTCCCCTCAAGCAGGTCCAGCAACACCACCTATCCCGCCTGAACCTCCAGCACCTAAACAGAAGAAACCCCCCTTAGCCTTACGGCGGCTTATGGACTTCAACAGCCCAGGACTGAAGGAGTCCTAAACATTGAACATTTAAGAAGGAACATTGCCCATCGAACAATAGTATCAATTTTAATTGCAACATGTGATCAGTTTTGTTTTGTTATTCCAAGAACTCTAATCAGTCTCCACTGTTCCCCAGACAAAGAACACTAAAGACTTGGGGGGAGATAGAGAATTGTAAGAATTATGTTATGCAATAGGAGGCATGGCTCCTCAGCCCCACGCTTCGTCCGCTCGTCATTCAGTAACGAGGTCTTGATTCCAGTGATTAAAATATCAGCTGAAACGTCTGAAATGGATTCATTCCTATTTACTGTACTTAAATGTAAACAAGCGCACGTGTATCAAAAGTTCAATTATTGACAGCCATCTTGACCTACAAGGTCATTTTCGCTTTCATTGTGATTGATTCATTTCAATTTGATAACTTGACAGATAAGTCAAGCGGAAAGGAGGCAGAACCCAAATCGTACAAGGACCATTGCAGACTCTCCCTCTCGCGCCTGCCTGCGCGCCATTCGAAAGCAAATCTCGGAATACCTCTTACGGAGAGCCTGTTTGCAGGCTAGCACCTATCATGAAGTCACGTTAAACTTGCCACAGGGCTGTGTTCCCTATTACGCCATATTGTTGATTGTGTACTTTGTTATGTTACCTTCTACCTGGTTGCGTTACTCTTAGTTTAAATAATAGAATAGTGACATTAAAGTATTTTTAAGTATAATCAAAGAGCTTTACAGATATCTCTATAACCCATATTCAAGCTTCTTAAAACTGATTCCAGTTGCTTCTTACATATATGCAACTTTAATTAGGATACCCATTGATTAGCCTTGAATACATTGTAACAATTTTACGACTGTTTATAACCCACAGATGCTCTAATGGCAATAAGTCAACCAGATACAGAGATGCCATACATTGTAAACTATTGTAAGCATATTTTCATTAAAGTGCCCCTGTGATCATAAAAATCACTTCCTTTTTTTCTTGAGATTCTGAAAGTGTGTCTGCTTAACACTTGACTGGCAAAATTCTGACCTTTCATTTTTATCCAAAGGCCGTTTATTTTGAGTGCAAGTTTTGGATTTCACGATCCGCCATTACTCATGTTCAAACCTGACCGATTTGACCTCAGAGGGTTGGATCCGGGAAAAGTGACGTCAAAGGCTCACCAGCTTAAAATTTCAGCGTGTGAACGCAGCTTATTATGTATGCAAATTGCGAGTTTAAAAGTGTGAAAGCCCAAAACTCTCGTGCTGCATATTAATTCTGCAGCGTACACACGCATTGCATTCTTAAACTAGTGAGCCTTTGACGTCATTTTCTCCTCGATCCAGCTCTCTCAAGAACATAAATTTAGTAATGGCGGATCATTAAATAGGAAAGTTCCAGTTAAAATAAACAGGTCCCTTTTTTAAATCAAGGATTAAAACTCGGGTCACTTAGTGTTTAGTTAACATAGTTTTGAAATCCAAAGGAAAAAAATAATTTATTTTTTGTCACAGGGGCACTTTAATTAAGTAAAGCAAAGAAATATTGAAAAAAATGGCTGTTCCAGAAATTTAGTTTCCTTTCTCACATTTTCACTGTTTCAGCTGTTTTGGCATTCTACTTTTTTATTTTCCATCTTTTATCTTTGAGTTGAGTCAAGATATAACAAAACACTTAATAACCAGCCACAAGGGAAACAATGAGTTTTATTTCCCCTCAACCCTTAAATTCCCCTCAAATTTGCATCAAGGAACATTTCAGAGTCTCCAGGAAACAAAGCTCACTGTTTCCCTTGGGACCAGTTATTAAGTGTTTACTGTTAGCTGACCTTAGAAATTGACATGCCTTATAGAATCATAAATAATAAACAGCACCTCATACATGTAATTCAGAATAATATTATATCTTTTCACTTAATAAAAATTTGCAAATCTTCCTTAAAACTTTCTTACTGATCATTGATATAGACACAATTCTAACAGCTGAAATCTAGAAAACAATGGTACATGTACATTAAAAAACTGTTCAAACAAAAATCTGATAGTTAATATATGTTGAAACGTGAATATTGTAACACTGTGTGAGCAATTAAATTTGATTTATTCTATAGACTCACTTGCAAATGAAGACAACAATAAAGGTATAGTATACTAGTTAAACATTTCTAAGTAGAAGAAACACCAATTATTTTCCTTAAACTATTTTCAACCCTCATTAACTTGAACCTCTTACAACTTAATTTTTCATTTCAGGTCATTTTCTAAACAATTCAAAACAGAGTCCTTGATAACTTAAACCATTTTATGAAAATGCCAAATCAGAAACAGAAATAGACAACAACTGAATATAGCAGTAAACTGTTCATGAGCGGTTATCTGAGCATAACCAGCGAAAACACTTCCAAATTGGCAAAACAGTGCACTCTAAATGGCACAAAAGTTTCTAAAAAGCATAACAATTGGTCACTTAACCCATTGACTCCTGTGCCGGCCGTAACCGGCCGTGCGAAAACCCACCCCCAATTTCCTGTGCCGGCCGTAACCGGCCGTAAAAAAGCACGTGAGGACAAATGCCTGTCCTACCCTCCCTGAAGACATTTTGGTTCTCCTATTGTACTATTGTTGTTAAGGACCAATAAACCAATGAAAATGGACTTTCTGAGCATATTTTTAGAGGACTTTAGGGGTCCTAGAAAGACGGGTTTTTGTCTTAAAATCACGCGCTCGAAAAATGCAGGTAATCATGGCGCGTTGCGGGCCAAATCTACAAACTTCCAGGGTCTTGTTTTCATTCCTAAAACCGAGAAATTACTCCTTTGGCACTTAAAATGGAAAGAAAAAACATAAATCGATGTTTAGGTGGCCTTAGAATGGAAGATCAAGGTGAATAGAACCCTCAGACCTTTCTGGTGAATAATTTTTCCTTCCTTCAACCACGGAGAAAACAAGACGATCAGGTGCGTTTTCAAGTGAGTTTTGAATACAGATCGCGGATTTAAAGCAGCTGCCTCGACTTTAGAAAACAAAAATGGTAATGTGCAGTATTAGTTCGAAGTTGAATTCAGCTTTTAGCACGATAGGCAAAGCCACGGTCGATAAAATAACTGCAAAACTTGTAGGGAAAAAATCACGCTTTCGCTTTTGCGTGAAAATTAATTCAAACATGTGGTCATGCCGCGAAGCACGTCTTGAAAATTTTGAACATTTTTGTGCTGTTAGATAAGTTTTTTTGCCTCATCTTGAATGAAAATTTATTGTTATTGAACTTCCTGTCACGTTTCTTTCATTTGGTTGCCTATATTTGGGAATTTTAGGTTTTAAAAGTGAACAGTATTTTTGAACGCTGGAATTCTGCATATTTAATTTACGGCGGCCCCTCATGGTTTGTTTGTTTAGTGTATTCGCTTCCCTCAAATATATTTTATTGAATCTTGTTCAGCTTTTACAGAACACCTGAGGATAGAACTAAGTTGGCACTAAATTTACACAGTTGAAAAACGATTTATCTCAAAATAATTGCCTTGTTTTTGTCGTCTTATTGATGTACATTTTTCAACTTTCTTTCGCTGCGCTGTATTATTTCGTCGGGCGGCAAAAAAATATTCGATTTCTTCTTTTTGAATTGGTTTTACGTGTGTTTTTCGCCTTTTATTTTCTGGTATTTTCTTAAATGTTCTCCGTTATAGTAAAAGAATGGAAATTCTGTTGTATTTGGTTTCATTTCATCCACTGAAGTAAACATTTAACTCATTTTTACGTATTCAATTTTCTCGCCGTTTTGTCACGCGGCGAAGAAAAAAAATATAATTTCTTGTTTTCTTACAAGTTATACGCATCAAGTTGAGTTCTTTTTGTTGATATTTTTTACTATTTTGGCCGTTCATTTATTGAACTTTAAATAAACGAAGTCTTGAAACCTGATCTTGTGTCTGTGGTTACTGCGCATATGGTTTATTTTTGTGCTTTCACTCGCTCTGACATATTTCCAAAAAACGCCAGGAAATTAGGGGTGGGTCGCGGACAGTTTGATGCAGGAGTCAATGGGTTAAAACTCTCACAATATATGTATACACAGCTTAAATTTGTGCATGCAATATAGATATATGAAACTTAAATTCAGAATATTTCTGTGGATGTGTATTATTCACAAATGACAACTATATACATTACATTAAGCTCTACCAAAATTTCGTTCTGCTTTTACTATTTTACCACAATATTTAACCTGAAATCATTAATATCTAATTGATCAGTTTGTATAATATCATTTAATTTTCTTGATTGTTGCAAGTCATTTTGCACCACACACATCTCTCAGTATAACTTGAACTCCTGTAACTAATAAAATTCCTTTGATTCTGGCCTCTTAGAGATCATTAAAAGTCAAATATGATATATAGTTATAATCAGATTGATGCAGGCATGCAATGCAAATACTAGTAACGCAACAAGTAATCTAACATCAAACATCTCATGAGAATAAATCAAATGTGTTTTTAAATTCTTTGCATGGTCTAAATGTATCAATTAATAAAATTAATACATTGAAGATGCACAGCATAATTGTCAGTTTTCTCCAGTCCTTGACCCGAGTCTATAATCTCATTCTTATAAGCAATAATGTAGCAGCTTTACAAAATAACAACAGTACCACATTTTTGAATTCCCCAAATTAATGGTTAAATGTACTTACATTAGAACTTTAGCTGTAAATATTTATTATAAAAATATTAAGTGCAGAATTAGTTTTAACACAACATTCAATTTCTATTCACAGATTATCGCCATAAACATACCACTAACAAAGTCAAACACAAGCACAGGGCAAGAAAATCTACTGGTAGTACATCCTTTCAGGGTAAATACAATATTACATCACCTAGTTCTTTGGTTCAAAGGTATTTGTTAAACATGGAATTAAATATGAAGCCTAAGAAGATTCTCATTTAATTTTAATCGTCTGATGCTTCATCCTGTAAGGGCCAAATTGCACTTAAGAGCCAGAAAAATCAAAACTTGTTTACTTAATGTCACCTGACTTGTCCTAGTGTATAATCACAAATTTTTGAGTCTGCTAAATATTCCATAGGAGAGCCAAACTTTAAAGACTTCGATGTCTTGCTCTGAGGCTGGACAAATGGGGCCCAACAAATTAGGATACAACAGCTGGTGTTTGTGTTGTAATTAAAACGTCAAAAATGACAAGTCGCAGGGTTAATTCTCGTACTTATGTTACAAGATGTTGTAAGAGACAAAATTATCACCATCATCCTCAGCTGAACATTCATCTGAAATTGTAGGACAAAACATCTTGGGATCATTTTGTTCTTACGAAATATGATTTCCCACCAAATACTAAAAAGGTTATGAGTTCAACGAAATAAAAACATTTCCAATCTGTCAAATGTAAACAAAATGTTAGTGCATTAGTGCGTAGACAACAGTCAAATTGTCAGAAGACAAACTTTGCTCAAATTTTGTGGAGTTAGTTATGGGATATTTGAAATCTCTATTTCTGGTGTGATTCACCCCTAACTATGATAGTTAATATATAGTCTTCTGATGATGACCATGCAGGCTACCAAAAGTTGTTGTCTTGTTGTTTTGTCATGTTTGTATTATGTACAAAAATCTTCAAGTTATTATTAATTATTTAATATTGTAACAGATATATATATTTATTCTACACCCTACCAAATACATTTAAATATAACTTATATCTAAAAGATAATCAAACCTAGAACATCTCTGCAAGAACATCTACAAGTTAAAAATGTGGATGATACCACAATATAAAATACAACAATACCACTTTTTTATGAATTCACAGCTGGTGGTCACTTGACTTTCATTAGACCTTTACCTTTTTTATAAGATTCATTATTCAAATATAAAATACAAAATTAGTTTAATTTAAATGAGAAGTTCACTCCAAAAAACAAACTTTCTTTGGTCAATGTACGTAAAAACCTCACACGGAGCTACTCACTGAAGTTTCAGCCTCTAAAATACAGATTTTCTTTATGAGCTTCAAAAGAGCCCAAAATTCAACAACATTGCCACCAATTTGAATGGCAGTTAACAACCAAGCCACATTTTTGTGGCAACATTCCATCTAAAGGATTTTGTCCATACCTTTCAACAACCACCACTCTTGGTTATGGCTGCTTAGCCATATTATTTTGAATCAAATGTGCTCAAAACCTCGTAAATGAAGATAATAAGGTGGATAATCAATTGAAAAAAATTGCATTTTGCTGACCTTATGAAAGAGGGCAAGTCATCTGCAGATTTTCGTGCTTCCCACCAATTTCAAGTTGGACAGAATAATGTCACATACACACAACCTGACTGCTAAGTGAAATTTCAAAATAATGGCCTCTAAAGTCCAATTTTTGGCTTCTTTCATGAGAAATTTCTTCAGAATATATAGTTGGCACTTTAGAAGCTTATACTTTAATATGCGGAAAAAGCCAAATGAATGTTTACTTGTTACAAGTGGCAACAAAAATGTACAGTTAGCTTTTTTAGAGTGCCCTTCTTCTTGTAACAGCAATACTAAACTTCTGTTTACAGAATGTCGACAGAGATGCAGAAAAAGAACAGGAAGCAGTAGCACATCCACATCAGCCAGAACATCCCACTTGGGTAACTACAGTATTATGTCACTTGAATGTTCCTTGGTTCAAAGATGTTTGTTAAACATACATGTAAAATAAGAAACCTGAAAGCATTCACATTAATGTATTAATTACTATAAACCCCATGGCCTACATTGTAGCTGTTCAAAAATTGGATAAAACTTATCTACCAGATAAATACCTATCCAGTGGGATAAGTGTTAACAAAACAAACCACACTATCCGCTAGGTAGTGACTTATCTAGAGGATACTTTATCCATTTTTCAAACCTAACCAGGTCAGATACTTCATCCTGTAACTTTCAAATAACAGTTAATATATAGTCTTCAGATGATGGCTAATCTACCAAAATTTGTTGTCTTGTTGTTTTTTCATGTTAGTACAGTATCGTGTATATAAATCTTAAACATTATATTTAAAGAACTTATAGTTTAATGTTGTAGCAGATGTATAAAGATGTTTGAAAACTTATTACATATGTACAACTTATATCTAACAGATCATCAAACTTCTACAAGGACATATGCAACTCCAACATTAATACCATCTACAAGAGAAGGTACATATCACAATTTTAAATACCGCCACAACAATTCTCACTATTCTCCACTCCTTGCACATACTGTAAAAATCTCATGTAAGTTAAGTTACTTATTGAAATTCCATCCTCTAAAGAAAATCCAAGTGATTTTCCGGGCCAATTTTCGAAATTGTACATGTTACAAAAAAATATAAGTAAATGGATAATCATATGGTTTTCAGTTCAATTTAAAATTTGCATAAATGAGTTTTTCAAAAAGCTGAAATTGTGTGTTAGCTTAATTTGTTCCCAAAAGGAACTCAGAATCCATGCATTAGATAATTAACTTGCTCTAAAGCTGAATTCAAGTTGACAAAATTAGTGAATTTAAGATACACAAGATGAAAGAAACCTTGTGTCAGTAATTGTAAATTGGCATTACATGTAATTGAAGCATGATCCAACTGGGCATCAAGTTTCATTGATTCACTGTCAGTCACTGTTTTGTTACTTATCATTATAAGTCTGCTTAAGGCACCAGCCTTGATGAATTCTCCTATGAGAATTATTCTTCAAACTTTTCACTAGACGCCAACTGTGACTGCAGATGCGATTGACTTTTACCCATACCCGCAAAAAAACTTTAATAACGGTTACAGAAGACGATTCAAACCAGCTGAGAAATCCTGCAAATCCCTGTGACTTAGTGGGAAACTGGTCACATCCACCTAGATTTATTTTAGTGTATCATAAAATTTACACTAAATAGACTCTTAGACCAAAAGAAACCAGAACAAACTGAAAATCAAGTGGCTTGCATGATAGTTGTTTCCTTTCCAAACTTGCAGGGAAGTCAAGTAAACAAATGGATATGGCCAAACGAGCAAACCTACCCCTTTGAGGGATGAGGGCTGAGGGTTAGGTGTACTTGTTTTGGCAGGAGAAATTTATTTCTTTTGCCCCAGACTACCCACATCTCATACTCCTTATGGTTTTTCCTGTTTGCCCTTGATTTTACCCTTGGCCCTCAATCGTAACTCTTTACCCTTGACCCCCACCCTTACCTTTGACCCTTTACCCTTTACCCTCACCCTTGACCCTTAATCTGTACCCTTGACCTGCGAGCCACGTTTTAGTAACACCGCTCATATTTTTCGTTGAACCATGCTTTTGAAAAACTGTTTCCAATGGTTCTCAGAACAGATCTAGACAACCTCTGTAGACAAAGGTCTCAGCATATTTTCAGACCAAATGGAGGTTATCAATAATTGCTTATTCAACTTATCTTCTTGGGATGATAATGAGTATTGATTACAGTAGTATTTTGTGTACATATGCCTATCCTATTTCCTGTAAATATTGCGTGCATTTTTTGTTTAGTCATCATCTGATGGTAGTAAATGTTTTGATAAAGTACTGTTAGAGTCATAGATTAGAGATAATGAATAACTTACATTCTGGCACAAATCAAGGGTTGTTTTTATGCTGCAAGATAGTGCTTTACGTTCTGCTTGAGAAGTCTGAAAGAAAAAGACATTCTATTTTGTTTTAGAATTTTTTTCATAATAGAGGTATGATAAATGTTGCATTTTATGATTACGAGAAATTGAGTTCTCTTTTTACCGTAATGCATGTTGTGGTTGCCACATCTTTTAGTAGTTTTATGGATGTGTCCATCAGGATTACATTTTTGAGTGTTTCTCCATATAGATTTTCTATCCATTTCCCTGCAGAAAATATATTTTTCCTAAATGGTCAACAAAAAATAGATGAGAGGGGAGATTTACAGCTCAACGTTGCTTAATATGCAGAAATGTTAACCTATTAACCAACCAAACTAAATTTTTGAAGCATTAGGGAGTGATTAACACAAAAAGACTTTCATAGATGGCATTAAATAAATTCTTAAACCATCATTAAGGCAATGCTAAAATTTCACAATAATTCTATTCAATATTGCTACACCACTCTAATTCTTGGACGTATTTTGAAGACTAAACTTGCGTTTAGTTTATTCCTTGTAGCTGTGTCTAATAGATAAAACTAGCCATTCGTAAGCCATCCAAAAATAGCCTAATTTAAATGTGAAAACGATGTGAATACAAATGTAAAAAATTCTAATAGGTATCTCTCAATTATACATCTAGGTCACCACAAATATCAGCTCGGCTCTAAGAGAACATAAGCTATTGTGGGAACAGGTAAACACACTTCACTTTGTCTCCTTTTAAATTATCCAAGTTCCATTTATTAACTTGTGAACTATAATAATACTATCTAATAAATAGTTAAAACCTCTATAACAATTACCGTCCTCTTATTGCATGGGTTATGGTAAACAAAAACATTTTCAACCAAAATGATAATCAGGGCTTGAGACTAACGGTAGCCAACTAGCCACAGACTAGTAAAAATTCCACTTTGGCTAGTCATTTTTGCGCTTCACTAGCCATTTTCGTTAGTGAAAATTTGTGAGCACTGGAGGCCCAGAGGAAACCAATTAAAAGTCAAGTTCAAATTTTTCACAAAACAAAGCAAAGTCAAAGCATGCAGAATTTAAAACATTGGCTGTAATAAATATCATATATAATGCATTAGCCTAAACAAGAAAATTAAATTACTAAAATGCGAAAGAATGATTGACTTTTTTTTGTTTGTTTTTGTCCTTTAATAGTAAAAAGCGATGAACGACAAACACCCTGCTTGCCACTCATGATTAGTCATGAGTGAATTCATGCGGAACTCTAGGAATCATGTTTCATGCGCACTGGAGGTCATGTACGCTTTCAAAAAATTAAAAAATTTGCAGTTGTTCGAAAATTTGAATGATGCCAATATAATATCAATGCCTATGTTTGCAACTTGTAAAGTTAAGATGGAACAAACTATTTTGTTCATGAGAAATCACAAATCGGCATTTGTTTTTTGGCGACGAGTTCACAGCGAAGTTCTGTGAGAATTTCTCACGGAAGAAAAAACTTTGATTTTTCGTTGTTGAGCGATGCCTATAATTATAACATCGATGCCTATATTTGCAACGTATAGGGCTAAGGTGGAACACAGTATTTAGTTCATGAAAATCGTGAATTGGTATTTTGAAAGACAACAATTTTTTCCGGCAGTGCCAGTTCCAAAGTTTTGACGGCGGTTCTGTGAGAATCAAGGGCGAGAAAACTTTGTACTTGTCGGTCTGGGAGAATTTTTTGTTCACGGTACCGTAACATTTGTCTGCATCTGGCTAGTGAAAATTTTGTTTTGGCTAGTTAATCAAACCTGTCACTAGTCACTGGGCTAGCAAGCTGAAAAGTTAGTCTCGAACCCTGATAATACAGCTTATTAAAATCTTTTATACTCTACATTGTTGTCCCAAGGAGAAATACAGATTCAATTCAAGTACCAAAAAATTATCCTGCAATTTTATTAATACCTGAATTCATAAGCTTCAACCACTAGCACAAACTAAATGAGACACAAATAGCATGACCTGAAAGACAAAATCAATACATATATGTTATTTGCCGGCTGGGAGGTCCGTATAGTGAAAAACTGTGACCGAGGTCTTGAAAATGCTGCCCGAGGCCGCAGGCCGAGGGCAGCATTTTCAAGCCTGAGGTCACAGTTTTTCACTATACGGACCGACCCTAAGCCGGCAAATAACTTATTTTTTTTTTCCTGTGCTAATTTGGCTTACAATTGGGTTTACACAACTTTGTTATTAAATTGGTTTACGTGCCGTCTACAAACCATCGTAAAAAATCTAACGAACGAACGAGCGAGTAAACTCAGACACTACCCAAAGAAAGATGTATTAACAGATTTATTTTGAATTGCTTTTATGTTAGTTGCATCTAATTCACCAGTTAAGTGGATTTGACTTCTGTTAGCTTAAAATTGTGCGGTGAAAAACACAGAATTACGCGCCATTACAACGCCAAGCTACAACCAAGCACACAAACTCTCAGAGCTACAAAATCAGTACTCAATTAAATCTACTTACAGTGACCTTCCTTGCTATTTAAAAGTGGCCAGAGGTAAACTTCCGTTGATTAATCGTCCATGGAAGCGTAAAAAGGGAAAAGATCGACGATTACCGCTAGTTCATTCATGAAACCTAGCTGAACATGACAATTTCACATGACCCGCACTGTTTCCCGCCGTTACCGTGACCGTGGTCAGAGATAGGAAAATCCGGTTTGCGCTAAGAAGCAATCAGATTGCAGGATTCGTTACCGTGCCCTCTTGGAAAAAAATAATGTCTGTTATCTGACTTGTGATTCCAGAAAATATTCATACCTCCACCAAAAAGGAAATTGGAAATTCTAGAGGGGTGAGGAAGGGGGGCTAAAAGATTCAGGAAATTCTGGAGGATCAGGGGATCTTGGATGGTTACTTTAGTTCTCAGATGCCCTTCATTTCAATACGGATTAAACATTGATCTAATTGTTCAAAAGTCCTTTCTTACCTACTAAGAACATCTTTCACATGAAAAATAGTAGCTTGAATACTTGTATTTGAATTACATTATATTTAAAACAATTTTTTTCTTCAAAAAGCAATTTAGAAGCTAACAAATGCAAAAAAACAAGCTATTGCATGGAAATGGCTGGCATTACTTGTTACCACTCTACATGAAATCAATTTGTGGACTAAAGCACTCGTCTGGTGATTGGTCTACATTGTTTGTTTCTCATCAATCTTCAACTGTCAAGTGGCAGTCAATTTCTTAGGTGAAAATTGGTTTCTCCTTAAAGGCAGAAATGATGTTATGATTTCACAAACTTGACAATTTCTCATTCTTGTCAAGAATAAACATCGGTGACATGAATGCAGACGGCATAACATCAGGGTTGTATATAAGTTTTTAAGGAGCCGGACTTTTGTGAAAAGTAGACGGTTGTGGGTCCGGACGACCCATACAATGGGCGATGAGCTTTAGCCCATTGTTTCTAAAACTGGAACGCTGGAAAACGCATTTCCTGGCATTTTGGGCCAT
>OZ026602.1:27161267-27166267 GCA_964020085.1 Micromussa lordhowensis | reverse complement strand
CTTTAGAAAAAGATGCTATTTCAAAACAAGCTGAAACAATACAAGCTGACATTTACAAATGTCATGCAATTCATGTTTCGGTCTCAGTAAGGAAATCAACAGCAATATAATATTTCAACTTTATACTGTAATGAAACTTTTTGCAACTAAATTTTCTGTTATTCAATTTATGATGTTAAAAACTGCCAATGATATGACTATTTGCTTGTCTTACTGCCAATGCTACTGTAACTATGTCTTCTGTGAAAATTGAGGACTTTGAAATTGGCATACTAATATTTCACATGTACAGCTTTTTTAGTGTTGCTCTTTTGATTGGAGAAACGGATACAGGAAAATGTCTATTTTAATGATTTTGAGACAATATTTCCTTTTCCATCGTGTTGCATTGAATGTGAGCAAAAAAATTCTCTTCATTACTTTCAACATAGCCCATCAACAGGCTCACCTTTGACTCACATGCCGGAGCGGCAAAGAGCAAAGCGATCCAGCGGGAAGAAGTCTGGTTAGGACATGCCAAGAAAGTGAGCCTGCACTGATCTCTGTAATTAATTTTTTTAATTTCTGCTTCATCTGAGCAAAGTGAAATACCATTGGTCGAAAAGCGGGAAAAGCGAAAAAACTGTCAATCTATATCTTTGATCAGGAGGGATTAAATCCCCATGGAGTCAGTTATTTACCACCGCACGCTTTCACAACAAAAAACAAGTCATCCACATTTGGAGTCAGTGGAAGAGTCAAGTGCACATATTACTGACGTTTAAACAAAGTTCCAATTTGTTTCTGGTCTAATTTCAAACTAAAGAGGGAGCAAGAAACTACAGTTAAAAGTATATTAATGAATCAAGATGTCCTTGTCGTGTTGCCAACTGCATGAAGAGTTAAATATTACAAACATATGTGATTGCAAGCAGACTATGAAACAACACAAAAACATTTGCCCATTTACAAGCCTCGTCAAAGACCAGATCATTACCAAAGCAAGATCACTTGAAACCCTTAGTACACATAGACTTCGACAGTTTTTCTTCAGCAAAACTCTATGAACAACCGATATCATACCTACATATTGTTATGAATTCCCAAGAAATCTGAGCTGCCAAAGTTCATACTTCTGGTGAAAATTAATTGACTTACTCTTTTCTGCGGTTTCCACGGTGAAAATAACAAAAATTGCAGAGATCAGAACAGGTTCACTTGGTCGTCTCATAGCTTCACTGCTCGATTTTGAGCTCACAGCTACCCTGTGTACGCTTGTGGTCCAACGTGAGCATGGCATGATAATCAATTTGGCATGACCATAATATTTATAATGTCACATTTCACACTCAAATTCATAAGCCCCCTTTTCATGTGAATGGCCACATCTGAAAAAAACTGAAACATGACTGTTCAACTAACATCCTTTGTTTTCTGTCTTTTAACCAGCTGGAAACATGAAATTTCTACAAAGCTTTTGTCCAATCTCTAAACACAGGTAGCCCAAGCTCAATATGTCAGCATCATAACATCAACATACAGTGTAAAAATTCAACCTTAATTAAATATATCGAATGTAGGAAGAATGCAGGAACATTAGTCTCTAAAAAGTCTCTTAGTTGATAATTAGACATGACCTTTGTTGTAAGAATTTGTATGGAAAATACTTCTGTCACTTAAAATTGCTCAAAATTGGCAATGAATTTTATCATTAAACTCACCTAGTAATTTCTCTTCTTGTCGTTTCTTGTAATTTTACAGTTTTAAAAACTTCTTGGCAGCACATTAAAACCTTTTGTGAGCAATCAGTTCAACATTAAGACGTCTTCAAAGCTGTAGAATCAAAAGAAACTACAATAAAACAACTTAAGTTTAAAAGAAAACTTAATTATTGCCCATTTCCCACACTTTACAGTGGCAGAAATAATTTGTTGACCAATGTTTTTAATTGTCATAACCAACAGAAAAGTCAAGGAAAACTTACATACTACAAGGCAATCTTGATGATGCAGGCTTCTATCACTGCCATTATTATATTTTTCCATCAGAACAGTTTGACGATTTTCGAAATGTTCCTCCACTCTTCCTTTTACATTGCTTCCTATACTTGTTTCATAAACCTCCTGTTGATTCATTTTTTTCACTTGACCTGCCTGGCCTGTTAACCTTTAAGTACTCTGCCCATACTTTCCTTGTCATTTACCTGAAATAATTAAACCAATTAACCCATTGTCTCCCGTGCCGGCCGTAACCGGCCGTGCGAAAACCCACCCCCAATTTCCCGTGCCGGCCGTAACCGGCCGTAAAAAGGGAGGTCAGGACAATTGCCCCTCCTACCCTCCCTGAAGATATTTTGGTCCTCCTATTGTTCTATTGTTGTTAAGGACAAATAAACCAATGAGAATGGACCTTCTGAGCATATTTTTAGACGACTTTAGGGGTCCTAGAAAGATGGTTTTTCGTCTTAAAATCATGCGCTCGAAAAGCGCAGGTAATCATGGCGCGTTGCACGACAAATCTACAAACTTCCAGGGTCTTGTTTTAATTCCTAAAATGCAGAAATTGCTTCTTTGGCATTTAAAATGAAAAGGAAAAACATAAATCGATGTTTTGGTGGTCTCAGAATGGAAGACCAAGGTGAATGGAGTCCTCAAACCTTTCTGGAAGAAAATTTTTCCTTCCTTCAACCGCGGCGAAAACAAGATGATCGTTGCACTTTCAAGTGAGTTTTGAATACAGATCGCGGATTTAAAGCAGCTGCCTGGACTTAAGAAAACAAAAATGGTGATGTAGAGTATTAGTTCTAAGTCGAATTTAGCATTTAGCACGAATGGCAAAGCCACGGCCGATAAAATAACTTCAAAACTTGTAGGGAAAAACTCACGCTTTCGCTTTAGCGTGAATAATTAATTCGAACACGCGGTCATGCGGTAAATCACGTCCGTGAAATTTTGAACATTTTTGTGCTTTTAGATAAGTTTTTTTGCCTTGTGTTGAATGAAAATTTATTGTTATTGAACTCCCTGTCATGTTTTCATTTGGTCGCCTTTATTTCGGAATTTTAGGTTTTAAAAGTGAACAGTATTTTGTCACGCTGAATTTCTGCATATTTAATTTACGGCGACTGCCGTGGTTTGTTTGTCTTGTGTATTCGCTTCCCTGAAATATATTTTATTGAGCCTTGTTCAGCTTCTACAGAACTTTTGAGGAAGAACTAGGTGGGCACTAAATTTACACAGTTGAAAAACGATTTATCTCAAGATAATTGGCTTGTTTTTGTCGTGTTTTTGATGTACAACTTTCATCTTTCTTTGGCCGCACTGTATAATTTCGTCGGGCAGCGAAAAAATTATCTGAATTTCTTCTTTTAAATTGGTTTTTACTTGTGTTTTTCACCTTAATGGTCTGGTGTTTTCTTAAATGTTATACGTTACAGTAAAAGAATGAAAATTCTGTTTTACTCGGTTTCGCTTTGTCCTCTAAAGTCAAAAATTAACTCATTTTTGGGTATTCAATTTTCTCGGGTTTTGTCGCGCGGCAAAGGAAAAAATATAATTTCTTGTTTTCTTACAAGTTAAAGACATCAAGTTAAGTTCTTCCTGTTGATATTTTTTAATATTTTGGCTGTTCAGTTATTGAACTTTCAATAAACGAAGTCTTGAAACCTGACCTTGTGTCTGTGGTTACTGCGCATATGGTTTATTTTTTTGCTTTCGCTCGCTCTGAAATATTCCAAAAAACGCCAGGAAATTAGGGGTGGGTCGCGGACAGTTTGATGCGGGGGTCAATGGGTTAAAATATTTTTTGAGTTTACTTTTAATACTCTAACTCAATACCCTGTTTTCAAATGACCTTTTACCTCTCCATCAAAACATGTCTTTGTGTGGAACTATTTACATGTACATCAAAATGAGTGTTCCTAACAAATTTATTTTCATAATTTTTTCAAAAACGTTCTATTATACATGTACCCAGAACTAAAAGGGCACATGCATGCTATCACCTTGTGTTACAAATATTTTACACTTACAGTCAAACAAAGTGAAACGTACCCCTCAAGATTATACACATTAAATGAATTGATTATTTGGATATTGAACCCACTAATCGTTTCAGGAATGCAATAATGAATTGATTATTGGAATATTCAACTCGCTAATCATTTAAAAAATCAATATTAAATTGATTTTTCTGAACATTAAATCCATTAGCATATGCATATTCTTGGAACGACTAGTGGGATCAATTTTCCAATAATTAATTTATTGTTGTATTCTTGAAACAACTAGTGGGTTCAATATTCAAATGATCAATTCCTTAATGTAATATTGAGGGGTACACTTAACTTGGTTTGACTGTAAATATTTTCTTAGATTTCCGGACTACAAATTAAAGTTACTAAGCTTTGTTTAAATTTGTTTAAAAAAGAATTCAAATCATATTTAAATACTTTCTTAAACTTAACAGGGTCTAATTATTATTGTTCAAAAGTTGGATAATACTATCCACTGGATAAATCACTATGCAGTGAATAAATGTAAGCCAACCATAAACACCAATCACTACATAGTACTTTATCCACTAGATAATATTATCCAAATTTTGAACCTGCACCAAGACTACAAAAACTATAGTCATTGTTGTTCTTGTTGTTGTTTCAAGGAAAATAAAAAGATCTAATCATATTCTATTACTAGCTTTAAGTGTTGATAAAAAAAAATCCTTTTTATTTGGTCAATGGAATTTATACGACATTGTCATATAAAAATCACAAAATAAAATTAAATATTGCTGTTTCTTCAACACATTTTAGCCTAGTAAACACAAAAAATTCCACTTCCAGTAAGTCAGAATGCATGCAAAATGGAAACATGAACTTCAAGTCACGCTATGATGTCAACAAAAATACACAAGTCAATATCTTTTTTTTTTTAAACCAAACAAATAGAAATAAAAAAATGTAAGAGAACTATACTAGAAATTAGACAATCAAAATAATAATTCCAATTTTGATTCAAAAT
>OZ026602.1:27123767-27151267 GCA_964020085.1 Micromussa lordhowensis | reverse complement strand
GCCTTCTTGTAATAGTCTTTTCACGTGATCTGCAATATGCCGAACGTATAAATTTGGATACTAAACAAAATAACAAATATAAGCCATTCATCATAACCTCAACCGTTGCGCCTCTCACTCTCGATGTCCAAACACTAAGTCGGCTTGTCTAAATAATTTATTTTTCTCAACAAATGCTAGACTAATTCCAGATCAATATTATTTTTACACTCAATATTGTTATAAATCACCACTAGATACGTGTATTCTTCTCGGCCATCTTTCGACATGTCATGTAACCTGGTCAACCTCAAAACTGTCATAAAACACAACCGAGTGACTTCTTCACGATCCAACTCGCCCTTTACTCATGAAAGATGGATTTATTTCATATCAAACTAAAGCTACAATAGGAGTATCAAGAAGTTCTTCTGTAATAGATAAATCAACTATTTTCAATGTTTTCATCTTTTGAACATCAACTGACCGTTAGCGACCCAATTCTACCGAAAGTTATTGTAGAGAGCCCATCGACTACACTAATTTAGGCCTGTTCCAAACGTCGTGTTATTGCCGTGCCGAACTCAAATGAAATTGTTATTTCGATTTAAACACGACAGTAGCACGCCGTTTGAAACTATTAACCGCGGCACGGCATTAGATTCGGCATGACTACTTAGCACGACTTGCTTTCAAACGCCGTGCTATTGTCGCGCCGAACTCAACTCATAAATTAATTAAATACATTTTGCATTATTTGCAGATATTACCGCTGGATGGATGATTTGTTTTGTCTTTTGAATTTGGCGCGACTGTATTAGGTTCCACGTTTCAAACCGCTGCCGTGCTATCGTCGTGCCACTGCCAAGCCAAATTCATTTCACTTCAATACGGCAGTAGCACGACGTTCGAAACAGGCCTAAGATCATTTGAATTATCTCGTAAATCGACAAACACTCAATCATTGGTCCAATAAAACCAAACAGGCAATCCAACTAGGTTACACAAATCGTATAATTTATTCCAATATATTATTATTCAATCTAAAAAACTAGTGAGACAATCTCAGATAGTGCAGAGTATACCGCCCCTTGGAGACAAATCTTTACAAAATCCTTCTCCAGCTGTCAATTTTAAATGCGGAATCTCGCTAAAAAGCTTCAGGTATATACCCGCGACATTTCATTTCCACGTGGAGATCGGCCGACTTCGCAAAAAAACTGCCAACCAAGGAGAGGTTTGTAAAGATTTGTCGTGTCAAAACGCAAGCGTGGGAGATGGACGCGAGCTTGAGCGAGCGCTGGTTGACGTCACTGGTACCGGTTAAACGGTGCGATCATGTTGCGAAAAGCGATTTGATAAAAAAACTTTGCAAAAGACGCTAAAATTCTCCGACTGTCGTGAAAGTATTCGAAAACAAATTTGGTTGTAGAAAAATCTTTCGAGTTCGTTTTGTGTTCGTTTAGTTTCGTGAAAGCAACAAAATTTAGAGATTTGAGCGAATATTCGGATTGCGTTCAAAATGTTTGGGCAAAGAGTTGCCTCCCTTGTCAAAGTTATAAGTAAAGCAAAAAAAAAAATTGCAGAGTGCGGAAAAGCCTAGGTACGAGTTACCGCTACAGCGCTACATAGTACTTGTAAGTAGCGGTTTTCTCTGCAGTAAGGTCGCGTAAGAAAAACACGAGACAAAGCTAAACTGTTCATTCTTTTTATTCCTTTATTTACTCTCTTCCTATTCAACAAGATTGTGTGCTCCCTGTGCATATACCCTTAAAAATTATTCCCCTTTAATTCACTTTACCTCTTTCACTACTCACGAAATGCTCATAGTAATTTGAAGTCATACATATTAACTACACATTTTTAGACAAAATTATGACTTTGAGGCCTTCAACTTCGATTATACTACAGAAATTTGATCATCTCTTATCTAAGAAAACCACAACAACAAATAAGCTTTGTCGTAACATTCTTTTAATAAAACAAACATATTGGCAATAACCCAACCACAATATAATATTTGTATATCACTGTAACTTTATTACATCATAGACACAATTTATAATACTATCAGTTATCAAGTAACCTACAAACCGCAATGTCTGCGAATTCTACCACTGCAAAACACCACAGTTTACCTGCAACTTCATAGCAACAATCGAACTTATCATACTCAACATTAAAGTTTAGCTACTTAGATAGTTATATATTCGTAGATCTTTTCTTCCGAAGATTGTACCAACAACAAAACCATTTAGCTGACCACAACTCAATCTGCAACGAGACATTCCTTTCATGAAATCATCTCACCTTCTCTCGACCACTCAGCTTTCTGAGAAGTACTATATATCGTTATATGCGAAGAAAATATCATTAATTGTTTGCAGTTTCGTTGCGAAATCTTTTTGAAACAACAACATCCTTTTCTAAAACAGTTTCACCACTCCTCCTTTCACTCAAGTTGAGCAACTTGACAGATTCTCTTTAATCCTGATACCCCTTAGGAACATTGTCCTTACTACGATCATTGCAAGACTATTCGCCCTTTACACTTTTCAATCACTTGCAATGAAAAATTGAAACAATTATGTAAGAACCTTTCAACCGCACCTTAATATCCATGTACTACTCATTATCTTCCTTAATATCGCAAGGCTTAACTAATAACGTGAATACTTTAACTTGACTTTTTCTCAACATTCAGCCTTTTATAAACAATGCACAGATTATATTTTCAGTTATCAACTGACCTATAAAAAAGTGACTGCCTGGATCGATACTGCTACATAAACGATATCATCAAAATGTGCAGTGTTCCATTAAAAATCACAACGACTCAAAATTAATGTTCTTTATCATCATTGAACTTTTATCATTCTCAACAATAAAACTTCGCCGTTCAAACAGTTGCTCGTAGATCTCTTCTTCCGAAGACTGAAGGGTGACGTCAGGTGCTGGTTGATTCAACATTTCTTCAAGAACTGGGGTAAAGGCCTTGAGCCCAATAAGTTCATCGTCGCTGCCCCGTACTGCAATCCGAGCAGAAGCCTTCATACTGCAAGAAGACCCCGGTTGGACTGTTTTACACTTATCGCATTTGATGATTCTCTCTAGCATCGACGTAACATCACTTAAGTGCTTTCCGCATTCACAACACGACAGCCATTTCTTTAACTGTTGTGCGAAAGTTATCTTCTCAACCGAAATTCTTCCCACATCAAATAGACTATCGAACAATTCTTCGCTTATATGTGGGAATTTTTCTTCCGTCAGCATGATCCTCGTACTGTGAGTTGTCGTAAGGTATCTCTCAAAATCGTAGAACTTTACAAGGACATTTTCAAAACTATAGCACCTATAATTCGTGACTTGTTGTTGGTTTCCCCCCACAGTGTCAGGCGTATAGTTCCACTATCGTCTCTTACGGCGCACAGGCCTAGCATAGTAACAACAGAGCCATTTTTCATAACGACCTCGCGAGTACAATCCGCACGGAGACTCAAACATCCCTTCACTGAAATCATCTCACTTTCTCTCAACGACTCAATTGTTTCTATAGTTTTATATGTTCGCTCAGCTTCCTGAAAACTACCCTCGTCATATTCAAAGAGAATATCGTTGTTGCTCACAGACTCGATGCGAGACCTCTTGGAAAGAATAATATCCTCTTCTAAGACACGTTCACCACTCCTCCTTTTACTGAAGTTGAGTAACTTCACAGGCTCTCTAGAATCCTGATATCCCTTAAGAACCCTTTCCTTTCTAGGATCATAGCAGACTATTCGCCGTTTACAGCTTTCACTCACTTGTAACGAAAAATGGAAGCAACGAAACGATCCTGTTCTGCTCTTCGCACGTCTGACATTATGTACGTACCCTTTCAACCGCATCTGATTGTTCATGTCCTACTTATATCATCTTCCTTGATATCACACTGCTTAAGCAATGACCTCAGTGCTTTGACTTAACTTTTTCTCGCGATACAGACCTTTATAAACAATGCGCAGATTAAAATTCCCCAATAAGAACAAAGAAAACACAACTCAAATGAAAGCTAGCCAATCACCACTGATAAATAAAACCAATAATCATTCAGCAGAATTATTAAAATTTTATTACAAATAAATAACTTAAATTTTATCACGTACTCCATAAAGACAACCAAAGCTCAAAACTAACCACAGCCAATCACGCACCCGATGTCTTCTCACTTATGGAAGCCCATGTAACATGACAATTTTCTTTTTCTCAAATCCACGTAACATGACAGTTTTTCTTTTCCTTCCAAACCATGTAACATGACACTTTGGTTTTTCTTTCAAACTCATGTAACATGACACTTTTGTTTTTCTCAAACCCATGTAACATGACCCTTGTTTGTAACATGACACTTTTGTTTTTCTCAAACCCATGTAACATGACACTTTTGTTTGTAACATGACACTTTTGTTTTTCTTTTAAACGCATGTAACATGACACTTGTTTTTCTCAAACTCATATAACATGACACTTTTGTTTGTTACATGATACTTTTGTTCTTCTTTCAAACCCATGTAACATGACACTTGTTTGTAACATGACACTTTTGTTTTTCTTTCAAACCCATGTAACATGACACTTGTTTTTCTCAAACCCATGAAACATGACACTTTTGCTTTTCTTCAAAGACGCACACAATATATTATATACTTCTTGCCAGTTTTTCTTCTAAATCCTTTCAATGAAAATGATATTCTATTCTGCTCTTCCTACTACTTAGTCCTAATGATTGATTTCATTTTCTTTCCTCTTATTTTCCGTTTCATAATTTACTGTCTTCTTACAACATCATTATAATCGCAAACGTCACGAAAGCCATGCCTATCGCCACGCCACTTCACCTGTTCAAATTAGATTCCACCAACCACATTCCCTAATCTCCACATTAAACTTTGTACTATCACATCCAAACACGCGATAAAATGCACTATGTCTACACCAAACCTAATCTAATTTACACCACAGCGATCCTACTGGTTACTATTTCCCTATTCCCATTGGTCACTTCCAAAAACATCTCATTTGGCCACCGGATTGGTGAATTTTGATCCATCCATTCTCAATAAAACATTCTTTCGCATACCACAATAAACAATTCAAGACAATCTTTGTGCTGTACTCCTCACTCAAGTCGCCTTCAGCTGTAACAAATCACAAACCATGAATCAACTGCGCCTCAAGGGGTACGTACATAACGTAACTGAGACGATGCAGAGCAGATCAGGATCCACAAACTACTTTAACTTCTCATTACAAGTTAGTGACACCCGCAAACGAGGAGCCATCTGTTACGATACTAACAAGCAAAGCCTCATCGCTGGATTCCAAGACTCCAGACAACCAATCAGTCTTCTCAACATCACAGAAAAGCCCAGTCTTCTCGACCCCTCCAAACAATATCTCATTCTCGGAAAAAAATCTCGCATTGAACCCGTCAACGACGATGACATAACATTCCAGTACGATGACACTGCACCCACAGAAAACCAACCATTCCTGACCACTGTTGACAACGTCCACCTGTTAAACGAAAATCAGCTGATTACAGTCGAAGGAATCCTCACACTTAATACTGATTCTTTTCGCGACGTCATCATGAAAAACGGTTTTCTCGTTCCCATGCTGGACGGCTGCACCGTCACAGACAACTCTGGCACTATTCCCCTCACACTCTGGGGAGACCTCATCAAACAAGTTGCCAACGCAAACTCTTACTCCATTACGCACGTCCGTGTAAAACAATACAACTCCCAAAAGTACCTGACAACCACTCCGTCCACAACCATCACTCCAGCCCAGGAACGTTACTCTCCGCCTACCAACGAATTCTTTGACAGTTTATTTGACGCCAAAATGATCACTGCTGACAGAATTCGCCTCGCAGATACTTTCAAGACCTGGCTTTCGTGCTCAAAATGCCAAAATCTATTACCTGAAGTGACATCCACTTTAAACACCGTCCTGAAATGCCCTAATTGCAATGCATTTCAACCGGCGTCATCCTGCAATACCAACGCCTCAGTATGCATCGCCGTACGAGACAACAAGCACGAACTTCTGTGGCTCAAGGTCTTCACCCCACTCCTTCTAGAAATGCTCAGCAACTCATCCACTGATGTCAACCTCCAGTCCTCTGAAGAAGAAATTTATGAACAACTGTTCCAACTACGAAACATCACCCTCCACTGCAGCAACACCTCAGACATCGTAAAAAAAATTGACTTTGGCACCACCGAAAACAATTAATCGAAATTCCCTCTTAAATGACATGTAACAATAGTGAACTGTCATTTTCCCAGTAAGTTACAAGTTGCGTTTACTTTGATTTTTACTGTAAACGTTTTAAGATATTAAAAATAAATCAATGTAATATTAACTCACCATTTGGTTCTCATTAAAACCATGAAAAACATTAATATTTTGTGTTTAATTGCCTCGACATTCCGACAAATCCAGACCGAATGTTCCTTTATAGAGACTCGATAACTATGTCTGTCGCAAAACTCTGTTGCTCTTCACCCTTTTTGAGTTATTTTTTGTAAAAAAAAATACCTTATAGTCGGCACGACGGGTCAATGGATCGGTGAGTCAGTGAGTGAGTCAGTGAGCGATGTATGTATGTGACACCAATCAGATCGGATCTACTATAAACAGCCAATCAAATTTCTTGTTTTAAAAGTAAATGGTACATGGGAAGATTTGATCCCGATACAGTTCCGAACGACCATAGTTATTCTTCTATAAAAGAGGAGAAAGTATTCATATATTGGGTTTACTTTGGCATTTTCTGTAGGTTAGGCTGGGGATTTTAATTATGGACGAGATGAACCTTGAGGTTTGAACAGTGCATGAAGTAGTCAGTATGCAAATGGACGAGATGTTTTTATTTTTAGTTACAAAGGTAACTTGATAGATTTTTGTTTTTCACAAGGAGTAAATTCAATTAGACGTCACGTTCTTACGAAATGTTTTAGAGGAGACAAGACTATTTTGATTTGAAAGAGTTCGAACGTTTACAACAGGTAACGATTGTTGTATTCTTGTTGCGTCCAAATATAACGAGATATTTTTATTTTTTAGTGACAAAGGGTAATTTGACACTTCTGTTTTTCACAAGAAAGTAAATTCAATTAGAGCTGGCAAATCATCACCACTTGTTCCCACGAGATGCTTGCTATTTTTAGTTACAAATGGTAACTTGACACTTGTTTTTCATATGGGACCAAATTGTTCCAACGAGATGCCTGCTATTTTTAGTTACAAATGGTCATTTGACACTTTTTTCATATGAGAGCAAATCGTTCGCACAAGATGTTTGCTATTTGTACTTATAAATGTTAACTTGACACTTTTGTTTTTCCTATGGGAATAAATTAAATTACACTGTCAACGTGTCAGAGGGTTTTTTTGTCTTTCTATTTTTGGTGAACTAGTGTTGTTGTGTAAAAAGGGTAAATTTAGGACTCGTATAAAATACGAAAAGTTCTCTTAACTTCAGTATTTTTGAGCACAAATTCCTCTTGGGGGTTGAAAGGGCTATGAGATCGGCGAGTGACAGGGAGTTATGCATGTGTGCGTGTCACCCCAATCACAAAGTGGGTTGCATCAAAGAACGAATCAAATTGCCTGTTAGAAAATAAGATGGTATCTATATTAATCTGGAGACGCGTCAGATCACTGTAGTTTGTTCAGTCAAAAATTTTATGGCATACTAATTAGTTATCTTACCATGTTTATCATAAATTTCCAGTTTATCTCTTGCTGTACATCGCAACCAAAATGATGTCTAAAATTAAACAAATCATTACTGTAAACACCTCCATGAATGCTCCTATCTCCGAGACTTCATAAAAAATAACTCTTGCACGCCTTGTGTGCCTATGTTTATATGTGAGTTCAAGTTACAGAAAATCAAATGATAGCATACGGCAACGAAGTCAAAGCAAGACTTTAGGCATGCGATTTCCATTTCTACCAGGATCGAAACAGGTATGCTAGGTTCTGTACAAGTTCCGCGACAAAACATAGATTTAAACTACTTACAGAAAGATGGAAAAGTGCAGTCACACCAGTGCACTACAAAAAAGGACTCGAAGAACTGTACCAATTTGTACAGGAAAAACCTGAGAAAAGAGGACCCATCAAGGGATTTCTTTTTTGGGACAGCAAAAAGGTACGCTTTGCTTCTTGTTACAAACCGCTTTTCAATGCACCTGGAGCCTCAAAAGGCGAAACTGTTAACGCCCTGGCAGTTAATGCTGGATGCAAAAGCCTGGCTCTGGTAGACGCCGTTTTACAGGAAGTAGCATTCTTCTAAAAAAAGAATATGAAAGGCAACAACATGAACTTCCCACTGTTGGTCACGGACCGACAGCAGCAGAGCTAAATGCACGAGAGGAGCAGTCTCAAGCCGCAAGGGCGGAAAGAGGGGCATCATCAATTTTAGAATTAGAAAACATGACAGATGCCACTCTGGAGCATATAGAAACAAGGGAAGAAGTGATAGAACGTTACACAGTTGATCCACGGAGTTCCCACAGATCAGACAAAAGGACCAAAAAGACAAGAGTGGTTGATTCGGGAACATCTTCGGATGATGAACCCGTACCTAAACGGTCAAAGAAACAGATCAACTCCAGAGCTGCTCCCCTTAGAAACACACGTAGCATCGCATTTAGCGAGAGCATGGAAAAAGCCCTTTTAGAGAAAGTGCAAGTTAAAAACTATGAAAAAGGTCCGCACCATATTACCATGGAAGTCTTGACCAACTCGTGCAGTTCGTATTACGTGAAAATTTGTAAAACACCATCTTGTGGCTGCCCGTACAAGATAAATAAACCCAGAGAAGTGTGCAAGCACATTATTTGGGTGCTCCTAAATGTACTGGGTCTGCATCAGGACGATATTTTATTGCATCAGATTGCTCTCACAGACACCGAAGTGAGTTCTCTGGTAAGGAAGGCACCAGATCACCTTACTGATAAATTCAAGGACCTACCCCGGCCGGGGAGTACGCCATCTGGTACGTGGTATCTGCGGCGTAAACCTGCAGGAAAGGATGCGCACTCCCCTGCCTGCTTTAAGGCAATTTCAGAGCGGGAGCTTCACATTGAAGCGACAGCCCCATGGAAGCCACACGACAGAGAAACGGTCGTGAACAGAAATTTCCGGTTTTGCATAAACAAAGACTGTGTGAAACGAAAGCCATATCGGAGCCAGCTGACACCGTGGAATGGAGAAGAACTTACCCTGCCATGGACATTAACACTATCTGATGAGGATGCCAAGAAAGTTGAGGCTGCCGGGTTCAAAATGAAACTGAAAATAAGAAATGCAAAGTGAACGCGTAATAACGAGGATATTAGCAAAGACTTTTCGAAACAAGCGATATAAATAGGATACTTGTTCCGACTTAAAGTTATATTGTTTAGAGATACCAGGAGCCCATAACTAGGAGCCTGCAACTACACCATACTCATGTCACGGCGTTTTCACAGACAGATCTATTTTTAGTTTGAATATCTCAAAATAGATATTATTATATATTAAATCTAAAAATATATTATTGGAATTGCAGGCTCCTAGTTATGGGTTCCTGCATGGTGATACATAGCTCTCTCGCTTAATATTTTATGTGTTGACTAAAGTTGAGTGGTTTTCCCTGTGTAGTTTTCAGGGTCAAAGGGGAGAAGGGATGGGGGTGGGCACTGAACCCCTGGAGCTATAAATGTTCTGTTCTGAACCCAGCGCTCAATGCTATGGGCACAAGTGTATACTCTGCTTAACATTCTGCCATGATCTATAGCTACTGCTTTGCTATTTGGAAGGCCTGCAGCCTTGTAGATTTTATCAGGCCGGAACTTTAATGACCTGGTATTTTCCAAAAATATTATTTCTGTTACGTCTTTGTTTCCTATATCTCCTCTGGGAGAATAGGGCCGTTGACTTGTCTCCTCCAACCTCAACAAGTCTCTGGTTTCCGTAATCAAGGGTTTTTTACGGTGTAGGGTGATTAGCGCTACGACTAACTCCAATGGAGGTGGTTGGTGTGGTATCAGGATTTTCCTTTCCCTAGGTAGCTGCCTTTTGGGCTAACAGCCACTACCCCCTGGGTTTTGGTTTGGAGTTTTCCATCTCCTAGATGAGCTGCTTCTCATAGCTTAAGAACCCCATCTGCCCTTTGCGATCACTAGCCCACTTCCTGAGCTGGTTACCCTGATGTAGTTCAGCCGGTTGGTCGACACCGTTGCCCGGGGTGTGGCCGTTGTAATGCCTGCAACTTCTAGGAGCCATACATCAGAGCTGGGTGTTGCAAGTGGACCAGTGCAGTTCAGCCACCCTATGAAGGGTGCGACCACCTCCCTGCAAAGGTACTACCACCAGCAGACACCCCATACACCCCATTTCTGTTACGTACGATAGCAAAAATATAGGGCAAGGATGTCAATACACTGCCTTGCACTGCCTTGTAAGTTGCATGTGAAAATGACACAATAATATTAGAGCAATATTATAACAATATTGTTAATTGAAGGTCGGTATTCTTGGCTTGCACTGTCACGCAATATAAAAATAAATCGAAAACCATTCAGTGGATGAAGTGAAGAGGGGGGGGGGGGGAGGGGGGAGGAGGAGGATTGCAATCCCATCCCACGAGTACTCGCACAAAATCAACACAATCTCCAAAAGGTTTCCACAGGCTCAAAATGGTCAACTTTCCCGTACCTGGCAAGGTTTAAGAGTAATTTATTTCACAATATTTACATAAAAATGAACATAGGAAGGCTAGTTACAACACATTATTACTAGATAATGGCAGCAATATTCATATTTTTTTTTCTAATTTGACACTGGTTGTACTTATCCTAACTATAAGCGAAGCCTGTGAGGCAGAATACTTTTCTGGTGGAGAATTAGCCCACCATTTTGAAAGCGGTGATGGCTCTGGGGACAAGGTTAACTTTATTTTCTTTTCCTTATCTGCGTATTTCTGCTGTAAACAATGCTTACTTTTCCGCTTTTTCAAAATGGCGGCTATACAAGGATACAATTCAGGAGTTGCAATCAATTGTCCTTGAAAACGATTGTATTTGATGATTACCTGCAGGGACAACAAAAAGTGCATGAACTAGTTCTCTTCACGCCCCCAGAGGAATTTTTAGCACTAGGAAACATTTTCATTTGTTATATTTCTCAAAAGTAATACTCAAAGCTGGGGAAAAATTGCCGAATAGTTCAGACTATTTCTATCTTTTGATTTATTTCATTTTATTATTATTATTTTTTTATTTTTATAAATTTTTTTTTTTAATTTTTGTCATTTTTTTGCAGCTCGCAATTTTCAGCTCTCTTACTCCCCACATCCCCATCCCTAAAGCTCCACTTCAGTCAATTCCTGCCTTTGAGGAACCATTCAACAGGATAATTATAGATTGTGTTGGTCCTCTACCCAGAACAAGGTCTGGTAATCAGTACCTGTTGACGATCATGTGTGCCTCCACCCGGTTTCCTGAAGCCATTCCTCTCAGAAATGTCAAGACCAAATCCATTGCTAAAGCTTTAACCAAGTTTTTCTCACTGTTTGGGCTACCGAAGTCTATCCAGTCTGACCAACTTTATGTCTGGTGTTTTTCAGCAAGTTATGCATGAACTGGGCATAAAGCAGTACAACTCATCTGCCTACCATCCTGAGAGTCAGGGCTCACTTGAAAGGTTCCACCAGACGTACAAGAATATGATTCGCACCTATTGCTACGATACAGAGAAGGATTGGGACGAGGGCGTCCATCTACTAGTTCATTTCCAGTAGTGATGAGTCTTTAAATCTTTTGCAGTATGTATCGGATTTTTGTACAAAACTCACAAGAGCATGTGAGTTAGCTAGGGCTAATTTAGTTTCAGCTCAGAAATCAATGAAGTCTAGGTATGATCTTAACACTGTTAATCGTACATTTAAACCGGGTCAAAAGGTTCTTGCTTTACTTCCTGTTTCGGGAAACCCACTTAGGGCGAGGTATTTTGGCCCCTATGTTATTGACAAGAAGTTAAGTGACCTTAATTATGTAGTGGTTACCCCTGACAGGCGCAAGCAAACACAGTTGTGTCATGTTAATATGCTTAAGCCATATGTAGACCGAGATAGCACTGTAACAGTTCATCTTGTTAATGTAGTTACATCTGATCCTGATGAGGTTGTAAGTAGCTGTAGTGAGAATTTCAATCTGCCTGGCACAGCCAAGCTCATGAACTCTGACATTCTCCAAGATCTGGATTCCAAATTATCCCACCTTCTACCATCACAGCGCCAGGATCTCGAGCATCTGCTACAAGAGTTTGAGCATTTATTTCCAGATGTCCCTACCAGGACAGACAAAATCTATCATGATGTTGATGTTGGCGATGCTACACCAGTGAAACAGCATCCCTACAGGTTGAATCCAGCAAAGCAAAAGTATTTACATGAGGAGATTAAATACCTGCTGGAGAATGACTTCATCGAGCCCAGCAAGAGTAATTGGAGTTCACCATGTATCCTGGTATAAAGCCTGACGGAACTTACAGAATGTGTACTGATTACAGAAAGGTTAACAATGTGACCAAATCAGATACATTCCCAATTCCCCGGATGGATGATTGCATTGACAGAATTGGGCGTGCCAAATATGTAACCAAGTTTGACTTACTCAAGGGATTTTGGCAAGTACCACTTACTGACCGTGCTAAAGAAATTTCAGCCTTTGTTACTCCTGATGGATTGTTTCAATATAAAGTTGCGGCATTTGGAATGAAAAACTCGCCAGCCACATTCCAGCGGCTTATTAATGATATTATTGCCGGTCTTGATGGTTGCGAAGCTTACATTGATGATATTATCATTTATAGTGACACCTGGGAGGATCATCTGAGAATTATCCGAAGTTTCTTTGAAAGACTGACTGAGGCAAAGCTCACAGTTAACCTTGCCAAATCTGAATTTGCACGTGCGCGTGTGACATACTTGGGTCACGTGGCTGGACAAGGTAAAGTCAAACCTGTTGATGCTAAGGTCAAGGTCATTTCTGATTTTCCTTGACCAGAATCCAGGAAACAACTGATGCGCTTTCTGGGCATGGCTGGCTATTACCGCAAGTTTTGTCAAAATTTCTCCACCGTTGCCGAGCCTTTGACACAGTTGCTAAGTAAGAAAGCTAAGTTTCTCTGGAATGACAAGTGTGAACGAGCCTTTGAGGAACTTAAAGCTATACTGAAGAGTGCACCAGTCCTTTCAGCACCAGACTTTGATCATCAGTTCAAGTTAGCAGTTGATGCAAGTGATGTTGCTGCCGGTGCAGTACTGTTACAAGAGGATAAGGATGGAGTTGACCATCCTATTTGTTATTTTTCTAAGAAATTTAATAACCAATCAGAGAAATTATTCCACAGTTGAAAAAGAGTGCTTGGCTTTAGTTTTAGCTTTGCAGTATTTTGAAGTTTATGTAAGTTCCTCTTGTGCACCAGTCATTGTTTTCAGTGATCACAATCCTCTTGTATTTCTGCATAAATTGAAGAACAAGGATCAGAGGTTACTCAGATGGAGCTTGATGTTACAGGAGTACAACCTAGAAATAAGACACATTAAGGGCAAAGACAATTTGATCGCTGACTGCCTTTCTAGAGTGTAACTTGAAAATGTTCATATGTTAGACTTTTCACACTAAAAGAAAGTTGTGTTACCAAAACTTTCTTTTCCTTTAAGAAAGGGAGTGTTACATGTACTGTACATGTATCTGTAAGTTTTGCCAAATATGGCACACTTACTGCTTTAACCATATTTGGGCATAAAAAAAGAGCGCACAAGGTTTTGGTTAGTCGGCGACAGGAGTTAGCTTGTCCGCTTTCTGTTATGATTTTCTTTAACTCATTTATGGATTTATATGGACATTGTCTTCGAACAATTACATCTGTTGATGTTAGGAACTGAACTGGAGGCTGTGCCAGCGGATACTGTAAGCTTTGAACTCTGTATTTACTCGTATGCTTAGAGCTAGTTGTGTTCACTCTTATCGTGTATGTAGATTAAATTCGTTTATAATAAACGTGTTGCTGTTATGTGAATGTCGCTGGTCCCACTCGTTACAAATCTTGTTACACGTTCGTAACAGAATCGACAAGAACGCGGCTCACGTGCTGAATCAAAGAGTTGCGGAATCCTTTGGTTTCCAACTGCTGACAGACGTTTTGACACGAAAGTCAAATACCCCACCAGGCGGGCCTCATTTTGGGTCAAATTCCCTACCGTACGGAGGTTAACGCGGGACAAATGCGGGAGGATTGCCTGGGGGCAGATGGGCGGTTTTGGAATTGACTGGTAGATAAAGAAGATGGAAGCATGGCCTAGCTTTTTCTAGCTTTTACCCAGACGTAAACCGATGTAATAGTTATGCAGCATGAGGGTTTTCTCGCGTGAGGACCTAGGATTGTGTGAGGAACAGAATACTAAGGATGTCTTCCCAAATCTTGAAATAGTACTTTGTAGCTGTTTCAAAAAATTCTCTTGATTATTGAGTGGCTCTTGATTTTCGAATAATATGATACTCTGGATTACTTTTTAAGTGCTTACCGTAGTTGAACGCTGACAGGAAGTCACGCCAACATTGCAAATTCATGTCACGTTATGGAGCTTTACGACGTGATGGTTTAAAAGGGCGTAAAAAATTACAGGACATCTTGTTTGTAAGACTGGGTAGAATCTCGAGTGCAAATTTTTGTGGACGATGATATATCGTGACAAAATGTAGTCCTAGTCTGCATTTTGAACCTAGTATGCATTTTGTACCCTGAACCTAAGTATGACCTCAAACTCGAACAAAGGGATCGGACGACAGAAAATTGAAGTCCTCATCATTGGAGCACATAATGATAAACATTATTTCCAGTAAGAGGGTTGAATTGTAAAAATCCAGTGAAGAACACCAAAATAGTGTCTACTGAAAATGTGGTGGCATTTACCTTAATCCAGGAATGCAAAATACAATGCCCATCGCTTGGAACTGGCTCACGTCTTTTGCACCACATCTCCAAGTAGTTGTCCATCTCCGCATATTCGGAAATAACAGCAGTCACTTGAACAGATTTCTCAAGGGCACATTCAAGGCACATCAACAATGGAACGGATGGATGCCTACATAGATGCGAAGAAATGATTGAATAAGAACGACTCTTGCTAATATGGTTGCAATCGATAAAGTCCTTGATCATGTAAGTCACAACATTAACCAAAATACATACATATACATACATAGAACTTTAGTTTCTCTCAGATTTTGAGAAAATTAAAATCAAAACAAAGGAACACAAACCTGGTGCACATGGATGTCGGTGTAATTGAGGTTGTAGACTCAGACTGCCCTAAAATAAAATAAAAAATTAAGCTGTTAAGCAACTCTTTTTTTCGACACGTAAAGCCATAAAGGGCAGCTAATTAGACTTACCTAACTCAGAAGTAGAGCAACGCTGAGTGAAGGAAGTTGATGACTGTCCAATATTTGCTTGAAGGTTCGTTGCATCCATCTTGAAGTCAGAATTTTGGCCTTCCGAATCTTGAATTCGGGATTTTGGCATTCCATGTGTTGAATTCAGGATTTTGGCAGTCCAAAATTTTGAATTCAGGATCTTGGCTGTGCAAAATGTTGAATTCAGGATCTTGGCAGTCCAAAATCTTGAATTCAGGATTTTGGCAGTCCAAAATCTTGAATTCAGGATCTTGGCAGTCCAAAATCTTGAATTCAGGATCTTGGCAGTCCAAAATCTTGAATTCAGGATTTTGGCAGTCCAAAATCTTGAATTCAGGATTTTGGCAGTCCAAAATCTTGAATTCAGGATTTTGGCAGTCCAAAATCTTGAATTCAGGATTTTGGCAGTCCAAAATCTTGAATTCAGGATCTTGGCAGTCCAAAATCTTGAATTCAGGATCTTGGCAGTCCAAAATCTTGAATTCAGGATTTTGGCAGTCCAAAATCTTGAATTCAGGATTTTGGCAGTCCAAAATCTTGAATTCAGGATCTTGGCAGTCCAAAATCTTGAATTCAGGATCTTGGCAGTCCAAAATCTTGAATTCAGGATTTTGGCAGTCCAAAATCTTGAATTCAGGATTTTGGCAGTCCAAAATCTTGAATTCAGGATTTTGGCAGTCCAAAATCTTGAATTCAGGATTTTGGCAGACCCTAACTCTAACTCTAAGTCATTACTCTACTGAAATAACTCTGTTGTTAGTTTACCTCGCGCGATGCAAGGATTAATATAAAAGAAACTTTAAGTTTGATTTTCGCACCCTTTTCCGTCTGAACGGATTTTCGCACCTTTTGCCGTTTGAACAATTTCACTTTCATGAGATGATGGAGTGTTCTGCCTCGAAATCCTGGGTCCTCGCCTATAGAGCACGTTTTGCGGCTTTCGATCTTGAACTTTGAAAAACATTTTCCTGAACTTTTTTTGAACGATCTTCTCCGAAGACAAGTGTAAAACTATTGTCGTCAAGTGGCAAGTGTCTTTCAAGTAGTTGTTGTCAACACATTCGCTAGAGTCATCTTTTATTTGCATAATTAGAAATAAGTTGACAACAAGAAAACAGTGATGTCAACCGAGCGCGAAATTCGAAAACGCTAAAAGATGTCTTGTGGGGCGAAAAAAGAGGCCATTTTTGTTTTCCACGATCAATCTCAATATAGGTCTTCATTAGAACGTCATCAAGGTTCAACTCTAAAAAAGTGAAGATTTTTGTCACACGCGTCTTCGCATAGAAAGTGATCTTTTATCAATTAAAAGATTTGTTTACGGTTAAGAGATAAAACCGAGAAAACAATAAGCCATATAATGTATGAATACCCTCGCGGATTTTATCACTGAAAAGGTTTAATCAAGCAGCTAAGTTGTAAACTGACGCTGATAATCGTCTCATTTAACTTGCTAAATCAAGGGTTGCGAAAGCCGGTTAATGTGCAATTGCGCAAAGTAATAACAGGTGAAACAATAAGTGCCCGTGGTTTGTTCAAGGACGCTTTGGTTCTGCGGTATACTTTACATTCCCATTGCCAGACGATATAACTATTTGAGCAACAACAACAATCTTTATTCGTGCCCAGAAATAACACAGTAAAGAGTAAATACAAGAAAGAAAAAATTACAAAAGGAAAAGAGCACAGCCACTTCGAAATAGCTGAAGTGAACACTGCAAACACTACAGCACAAAATTATTTTATAGAATCGCTTAGCGTTCCTAAACAAACTTCAACACTTAATAGGTTTGAATGGGGCTTTCGTCAAAATTCGGTAAATAAACAAATTTTCCGGGCATTATGTAAATCTGAACCCTCATCTATCTAACAAAATTCCCCTACCGTCCCCCGGTAAATCTGTTGTTGTACTTAAAATAACTTAACTTAATTCCTGTCGTTCCGTAAGGAACATAGGTCGTCCACTAGAGTGCGCCAACCCCTCCTGTCCTGGGTCTTCCGCTCGAGCTGTCCCCACGTCAGGCCAGCGGCTTTCGCTTCGGCTTCAGTTGAGCGCCGCCAGGTGGTCTTCGGCCGTCCACGTTTGCGCTTCCCTTGGGGGGTCCACCGTAGCCCTCTTCGTGTGACATTGTCTGCAGGTTTCCTCAGCGTGTGCCCAAGCCAACGCCACTTGCGTCTCTTGATCTGTTGCTCGATTGGCTCCTGGGATGTGCTTCTCCACAGCTCTTCATTACTCAGCCTGTCGTACCACCGCACTCCAAGAATCTGGCGGAGGTAGCGGTTTACAAAGACTTGTACCTTGCCCATTGATGACTTCAGCACTCTCCAAGTTTCACAGCCGTATAGAAGGACACTTTTCACATTGGAGTTGTAGATACGAAGCTTCGTGTTGAGGGACAGCTTTGTTGAATGCCAGATGGGTCAAAGGGTATTGAAGACTCCTGCAGCTTTTCCTATCCGAATGCGGATGTCCTGATCAGTTCCGCCTTCTGTGGACACAGTGCTGCTCAGGTAGGCAAAGTCTTGAACTTCCTCGATGGTGTCCTGCCGAATGGTGAATGTAGCTTCGCTTGTGTGGTTAAGCCTCAAACTCTTCGTTTTCTTCACATTGATCTTCAGTCCAGTCTTCCTGGCTTCTTCGTCAAGCTTGAGAAGCTTTTGCTTCATGTCTGTGTGGCGTTGCGAAATTAAGGCGATGTCGTCTGCATAGTCAATGTCCTCAAGCTGCTCCGTCAATGACCACTGCAGCCCTCTCTTCTTGCCTTTTGTGGTCTCGCGCATGATCGAATCGATAACAATCAAAAATAAAAAAGGTGATAGCAAGCACCCTTGTCGAACTCCGGTTGTGATGGTGAAGGGTTCAGTCAAAGAGCCGTTGTGGACCACTTGGCATGTTGATGGTTCAAAAGCCATCCTGATCAGTTTAATGACCTTCTCCGGGATGCCATAGTAGGCCAGCAGCTTCCACAAAGTGTCTCGGTCCACGCTATCAAAGGCCTTTTCAAAGTCCACAAAGATGGTATACAAGGTGGTGTTCCATTCAAGGCTCTGTTCAATGATGTTGCGGAGTGTTGCGATTTGGTCCGTGGTCGATCGTTCTTGCCGAAAGCCTGCTTGTTCGTCGCGTAGTATGTGCTCCTTCTCCACTTCTGTCTTGATCCTCTCCAGTAGGAGTCTGCTGAAGACCTTCCCTGGTACCGACAAGAGCGTTATTCCTCTCCAGTTAGAGCATTCTTTGAGGTTCCCCTTCTTGGGTAGCTTTATCAGGTGTCCGTGCTTCCAATCATTGGGCATTTCTTCTGAGGTCCAGATTTTCTTGAAGAGAGCATGTAGTGCCTTGCTTGTCATGGTTGTGTCTGCCTTCAAGGCCTCGGGGGTATCTCATCCGGGCCGGCTGCCCTGTTGGCTTTCAGCTTCTTTACAGCTCTTTCAATTTCGGCTTTTGATGGAGGGTGCACTTTAACATTCAAGGTTCGGTGCGCTGGGGGGATGTCGGTCGGGTTCGGTGGCACTGGTCGGTCCAGCAGGTCCTGGAAATGCTCTATGACTATGACTATGACTATGACTATGTTCAATTCTGCTTTCTTTTCCCCCCTCTTGTCAACGACCCTCATAGTGTCTGCTGTCAACCACTCCTTTTGGGTCCTGCTCCTCTTCCCAAGTACTTCTTCACATGTTGACTTCCACGCTTGCTTTGTTGTCTCCCACAGGGTCTCCATTGGGTCGTCCTCGCAGTTTTCCAGCGCTTGAAAGCGATTTGACAGAGTGAGTTTGAATGTGGATTTCAGGGCTCTGTCGTTGAGGTAGATGGTGTTGAACTTGCGGCCCGCTTTGCTGCCTGGTGGGAGGCACTTCTTCAGTTTCAGTCTCACCGTCCCACCACCAGGTGGTGGTCAGATGCAACGTCCGCCCCTCTCCTCACTCTCGTGTCTTGCAGGCTTCTCCTGAACTTCTTGTTGATGGTGATGTGGTCAATCTGGTTGACTGTGCGGTGGTCAGGCGACACCCACGTGCCCTTGTGGATGTCCTTGTGTTGGAACACACCTCCACCTATCATCAAGTCGTTAAACACGCAAAAGTCTACAAACATTTCACCATTCTCATTCATAGTTCCCAATCCTTCTCTCCCCATTATCCTTTCTCTGCCAGTGTTATCTTTTCCGATCTTTGCATTGAAGTCGCCAGTTGCAATGAGGATATCTCTCCTTGTTCTGCCATCCAGTGTTTTCTGCAATTCATCGTAGAAGTCCGCCTTGGTCTCCACCTCTGCCACGTTGGTTGGTGCATAGCAGTTGATGAAAGTCACGTTCCTTGTCTTGCTCCGGAATCGAGCTAAAATGATGCGCGGGGAAATGGGATTCCATTCAATGAGTGCCTCTTGGGCTCGCTTCGCCAGCATAATGCCCACTCCTCCAGTGTGTCTGTCGTCCTCTCCTTCTTGTCCTGAGTACAGGATCTTCTCTCCCGATGTCAGAGTTAGCTGTCCTCAGTCTGGCCTCCAGATTTCACAAAGGCCAAGTACTATGATGTTGTTCTTCTGCATCTCGGTTGCGATCTGCGCTGCTCTTGATGTTTCGAGCATTGTTCTTACATTCCAAGTTGCGATGTTGATAGTCGTCCTGGTGTCGAGAAGTTTCGGCGTAGTGGCTTCCCATGGGCTTTCACCACTCTGTGTCATCCGCGACCCGGTAGGGCCGCCCTCCTGTCGGCACAGGACTGAGTTTCTGGGTTCTCTAGTATTCGTTTCTGTAGCTAAATCTGTTGTTGTACTAGGCGAATATTCCCTCCACCCTCCACCAGAAGTGTTGATTTTGTTATTATCAGTCATCAGCGAAGATTTTGAATTTCGCGGTCAGAAATTGGCTACGAGTCGGTTCTTTCAGACCATTGTTCTGGTAACAAAAGACGCTAAAACTGCAAACAATTGGAATGCCCATAAAAGGAAGGTGACTTTGTGCCACCGTCGACCGAAACAGCAAACCCCAAAGTTTGATATTCTGAATTGAAACAGTCAAATCTACTTTGCTTTCACGTTTCCTATTACTACCGATAAGCATGCATTTAGTTTTGTCCAAATTTAAAGTTAGTTTTTGATCATGAAGCCATTTCACCACACCTACATTTCAACTCCTTTGAGGATGTACCATAGCAATAAATCACAGTGTCGTCTGCAGAAAGTGACGCGTAGCAGGAGTTAACCACATTTGGCAAGTTATTTATGTAAATCACAAACAACAGAGGCCCTATAATGCTACCCTGTGGCACTTTTGAAAGATCTTGCTAGGATCTTTGCTAGGATCCTTCAAGATCTTCAAGGATTTGATCAAGTTATTGCAAAGATCCTTGGCAAGATCCTAACAGGATCTTAGTTTGATAGGATCCTTCAAGATCCTCGAGGATTCAATGAGGGTCTTTGAGTGCTTTGAAAGATCTTTAAGATCTCTAAATCTACTTTTAAGCAAGATAGAAAAAAGGTAGGGTGTTTTATTTTTACACTATTCTTTCATAACATCTTGAAAAATAGCCTTCAAAATAGATTAATTTAATCCTATGTTCCATTCTTACACCAGTATTCTTTTATAATACAGTGATAAAATAGACTGTTTTATCTATATTTTTCTTTGGGTAGCAAAGGTGATGACCTGCTCCTATGTAAAAATAGGCATAAAATAGGCTATAAAAATCCTATTTTATCTGAGTCAACTTTGACTAATGACAAAATAGTTACAACTACTATTAAAGAGGCCAGAACTGGAAAGAATGTTACTCCAACACCAAGTCCATCCGACTCGCAAAGTTCAACGGAAGATGATCAGAAACATCGCAACGAATGTATAGATTAGATATTAACTCTTGTAAGAGCATTAGTAAGTTTATTTGTGTTTATTTTATTTGCTTATTAGTAAGTTTATGTTTCCCGCCATTGAAGCTCATACATATCATGATACAACTGCATGTGTTTCTAGTGTAAAAGTCTACTTTTCGCATTCTTTACCTTTAAAAAAGCGTGGAACAACGTTTTTGAGCTACGTGAAAGGAGTAGATGGCTTCAGAATTTAGCAAGAGAGGAGTTGTAACTTCCGTTTTATTTGCTGTTGGCTGAGATCTGGCTGAGATCTGTAGGCTCTCTCACAGGGTGCGATAATTAAGCAAAAACTAAAATTTTGGGTCGTTGTAAGAGACCTCTGCCAGCAGGGGAATTAATATGTAATTTCAGAGATTCAAATAGCACTTCACTAGCTTATTTACCTCCTGAGAGTAAGTGGACTGAACCTTATGCTCGCAGATATACCTAGCTCGAGGCTAGTAAAGATCAAACTTTATCTGAAACGAGGTAGCCATGATAGATACTGTAAAATTACACTTGTGAAATATGTCGTGTAATAAGACTGTCTGAGTCCCAGTAACCTCATTCATAATTTAGGCTCACCAAGATGTTGAGGCCACCCTTTAAATGAAACACTGCAAGAACCTTAAGCCTTAAGTTTAACTCTTTAGACCCTGTGGGAGAACCACAGCAAGTTTCATTGTCTGCGGAGGCTGATGGTAAGCCCATGCTTCATAAGTGGGAAGACAAGTATGTTCTCCTTCTAATTGAGAAGTATACCAAGTCAAAACACTTGTTCAAGAAACCCAGGGCCACAAAAAAGAGGTTTTTGAAACCATTGCCCAACAGTTCAAAGAGGAAGCAGATGTTCTAGTGGATGGGAATCAATGCATGCGAAAATGGTTTAAGTTGGAAAACCAGTTTAAGAAGATAGAGGACAACAACAAGCAGACAGGGCGTGCAAACAAGTCATGGAAATTCTATAAGCAATTAGAACAGTGCATTGGTGATAGTCCCAGAGTGCATCCAGCATACACATTTGACACTGGCATCCCATCAACAAGCAGCAGTACAGATTCTGAAAAAAGTAGTGTGGCCAACTCAGACTGTGATGATGACACTGATGGCAATGATGATGAATGTGATGGTGATGATAGCACAGCTAAAAAGCCAAAAACACTTAAAAACAGGAAACGCAAAAGAAAAAAAAAATCTTCTGCTTCTGAGTCTTCTTTAGAGTCTTATTCTGCCAAGAGGGAGAAAGCAGATGAGGAAAAACATTGATGAAAGAAAGTCAAGAGAAAAAGGAAAATTTTTTTACCCAGTTTCTTGAGATCCTAAAAAAACAAGTGAAAAGCTACTAGCCTACTCATTCATAGCCCAAATTTAAGGCTATTGTTTGATATTTTAACAGGTAAACAGTGTTCTTCTGTGTTTTAGGTGTCAAATGCTTGGGCAACTGTTATGTTTGCACACAAATGAGTTTGTTAAACACGGAGCGAGCCTATAAAAGGTCAGTGGTTTGCACTTTGTTGGCTAAAAAGCGGCATATATGTTGAGTGAACAACTCGAAAACAATCGATACGCTTTCACAAGTGAAACAACAGAAATAAGACGTTAAAATGCATGTATATGAAGTACGATACCTGTCTAAATTCTTCTTCTGTAGATGCCATTCTTTTTGTTTTCGCTGACCTTTTTACAAAGAAAGCAAACAAACGAAAAACTTTCCCTTGCGCGGTCGCCTGAAATATTAATTCGTGCGAATTTCTTGGGAGTACGACACGCCTGGGTGAATAAGCCAATCAAAGCAGATTATTCCAATTTGTGATGGACGGGCTGAGCTGCTCAGCCTCCATTTATACGCTCGCTCCATGTTTAAAGTTTGCACAAGTTATGAAAAGTTGGAAGAAGAAAAAATCAACCTTTTAAAGAGCTTGCAACAAGAAAAACAAGAATTTTTTGGAGAGTTGCTTAGTTGCTTTAAAGGCAAAAAGTAATTACCCCAGGTAAACATTGTTGACTTTAAGACTTTACTGAACAGTTCATATTTATAAAATTATTGTTCGAAAAAATAATACTTTTCTTTTATATTCTAAGCATTGTTAATACAATATTGTACCTCAACGAACGAAGTCAACAACGATCTGAGGGATAAACACAAACATTGATCTCAACAAAAAAAAAATACTCAAGCAAATTGATGCGTACAGCAGTCTTCTTGAAGGAAAGTGATGAAGCCAGACAAAATTAGATTTTTAAGTGAATCAAAGCAACATGAACTAGCAAAATGGTGTCAACACGATGCACACCAACATATTTGTGACCTTTGACATGTCATTTGCCACACCACAGTCAAACAGCTCTGCTCTACTTTTTTCAAAAAGCTCTTCTATAGAAAACAACATATAATGCCCTTCCGTAACAATAGTGTGAAACAAAATAGGTTGGAAGGCCAAAATTACAAGAAGAGGTGGCGAAAACGGCAGATGTACAAATGTTACGAGCCATAGGCGTCATGTGGGCCCGCCTATGATTGTCATCAGATGACATTCCTGCCCACCAGAAACGCCGCAAGAATTTTAATTATGAATTTACATCACAGACATGGTTTGCTGCTCACGCGTCCAGCCGTCTCTTCTCGGGGAGGGTAGACCAAACAAGAGAGAGCGGCGGAAATCGAGCCTACTCACAGTCATAGTTCCTCTTACCCAATATTTTGAGAAATTGTCATGGTTATGTGTACCTTTGCAATGGATAACCTCCATGACCCAGTAAATGAGTGTCACCAGGGAACTTGTGTGCACTTGTATGCCACAGGACAGAGTTTCTAAGAACCCTTGAATCATGCACAGATCCTGGCCATCCAGCGAGAACATCGGTAAAAACCAGGTTATTATCACACACGAGCTAAAAAAACAGATATGTTTTAGTTTATTTCTTTGAGAATGATATCTGCTGTTAAAATGAGCAAGGTAGGATAATGTAGGCCATTTGCAGAATAAAAGCCAATATTTAATAAAAATAAACCGTTACTGTTTTCCTGTCCAGTGGTTACGTTACCTGAACATTCAGAGTGGATTTTTTTGCGGTTTATATAAGCTTCCAGGCTATGCTGAGGGACGCGTATCCGAATGTGAGTGCCATCAATTAGCCCAATAACACCTGGGAATCCCCCTTCGTCCTCAAAGGATGAACTTATATCTTGAATTCCAATTCCTGTGTATTTCATTAATATAAAAGAAACTGACTTAACACTAATCAACTCAACCTGACGCGACATAGATTAGAATACCGAGGCAAAATTTAGTGCTACTCACCATGAGGCCATCTGATGTATTGACCAGAAAGGTCAACAGTCGCCTGTACAACTCTGCGGAACACCCTGTTATAACTACTCTTTGTTATATCGAATCGATCCGCGACAGACCTCGCCGGTTCTTGATTCCCGATGCTCCATAAGAAAGTTAAGACCTGCTTTTCAGGCGCAATGACTTGTCGTCCAAAAGCGTTTCCCAGAGGTATATGTCCCGTTTGTACAATTTCTCGCGTGAGCATTTCACATGTTTTTAATTGTCCTGCTCAAGTACACATGAGGGAAATCATCAAATTCCCAGGGTTCAAGGTAAACAAATATAAGTAACGAATGAAACGGAAAAGAATGAAACGGAAATCAATGCCACGTCCGTTTGTTTATAACTGGTAAAACCTAACTTTTTTATTATTCATCAGATTTTGGAAAAGACGGAGTGGCGTTGCAAAATTCAATCAAAAAGGCTACGGAAGGCTCTACAAGACAACGGTACAGCACACTGTGAAAGGTGGATTCATGTGCATCTCCCGTCTGTTGATGAACACGCCGTGCACCCAACTGGTGATGTAAGTTTTACTAGTTGTTATTAAACAGCCGATTCTGACACATTTTCCCGCCGTTTCCTAGCATTCGAATCTTTTTTAATTATTTAATTTCTTAATTTTCCCTCTGTAGGCTGGTGGTCTTTTCCAGCGCATAGACGATAGGCTTGCGACAAAAATCCAGGAACTGGTTTGTGCAGGGGCGCGATCAGAAAGAGAGATCATAAGAAGCCATATTTATAAGTCGGTAATTAAAAAGAGGTTCTCTAAAATTGATCAGGAAGATCTGCAAAAGAAAGTGGAGTTTTGGAAGGCGGGATCGCCTGACGATAATTTTGAATTTCATCCGTATGCAACTTACAGCGAAGAGGAGAACAGGCTCGAGAATAGTGACGAGGTAAATGACACTGACAGTGAACAGGAGGACGAGATGGTCAAGACATCCACAAAAGGGCTCCTTTTCGTGCACCAAACTAAAGATCAGAGACGACTATTGCAACAGTACGGAAATGAATTAAGTATGCTGGACGCCACTTACAAAACCACTAGGTACAGCCTCCCCCTCTTCTTTCTTGTGGTCAAGACCAATGTTGACTACCAGATCGTGGGTTCTTTCGTCATTCAAAGTGAGACAACGGATGCCATACACGAAGCGTTGTCCGTTCTAAAGTCGTGGAACCCCAAGTGGAATCCTTCCTATTTTATGGTGGATTACTCCGAAGAGGAAATGTCTGCAATTGGAAAAATATTTCCAGGTAATTTAAGATTCCATCTCGTACTAATATAATAGAGACCATCACTACGATCAGTAATTTCTCGTATTATGCGGTCTTTTTAGTACCTGAAATGGTTCACCCTGGCCTGTGAGATCAAGATCAGTGAAGTCTAGATATATAACAAGATGATTAGACAACATTCGCAGTTAAAGCAAAACAAAGTGGAGGCCAGAATACGCTGCCAAGAAACCCCTTCAATTTTTTCAGGTCCTTGTGCAACTGTGATGGTCATACCTGTTTATCCGAATTCCCTCCTAGTCTTAAAGGAAAGAATTTAGTCCACTTGCATTTTGCTTTTAGCTAATCACGAACACTTATTATATTAACCTGGATTGTGACATACTGAGCAACAGAATGAAACTCTATAACGAGCAGGACGAATGTAGCACCCTATGTGGTACTATAAGGGGTAAAACAAGATAATTCCATGAAAAACCGTTCCGTGCTCTGTGTTTTTACAGTTTTGCTGGCACTATTTTGTTTCGTAGATAGTCAAATCTACATTTGTGACTTTCATCGTGAGCAAGCATGGGAAAGGTGGCTGGCGAAATCCAGCAATGGACTCGCGGATCGAAAGCCAGGTGTTCTTGCGAAGCTCAGAGCGGTAGCCAGGGCACGGACAGAGACAGAGTACCTGGAGAAATTGGCCGACCTGAAGAACAGCGAGGAGTGGAAGAATAACTCAAATTTAAGAAATTACATAACAAAGACATGGCTCCCGCAACACAAGGTACACTTACAAAAACACTTCTTGTAATTCCCTCAAAAGCTAATGTGTTTTTTCCTTACAGAAATGGGTATGGGCGTTTAGGAAAGACCGGTTGTTAACAACAATTAACACCAACAATGGTGTGGAGAGGCAGAACAAGGGCTTCAAGCACAAGTACTTGGAGGGACACCAACAGGCAACCTTAAGTTGTATGTTATCTATTCTCATCGAAGAGTTCCTTCCAGACAAATATCTCAAGTAAGAAACCGTTTTTTCACAGTAATATACAAATGTAAGCATGAAAGAATGACGAAATGGAGAAAGGCATTAATGAACAGAGTAAGATCTAAAGATGGACAACCAAACATCGATCGACGAGTGAAGGAAGGAAGAAAGAAAGGAATGAAGGAAGGAAGGAAGGAAGGAAGGAAGGAAAGCATGAATGCATTGTGAAAAAGATTGAATGTTGAATGATTGATTGATTGATTGATTGATTCAATGAATGAATGAATGAATGAATAAAAAATGAAAGAATCAGAGAATAAATCTGCACGAAAGACTTAATGATAAATGAATGAATCAATATGATTGCATGATTGAATGAATGAACGATTGAATAATTCAATCATTCATGCATTCGATCATTCAGTATTTCAAGCATTTGGATTGAGTGATTGATTGATTGACTGATTGATTGATTGGATGAACGAACGCCCTTTTTTCTATTTTAGGTACGTGGAATTGAACACGAAACTGCAAGCAGCCTATCGAAGTTATAACCCAGGGATCCCGTCCTATTTGATAGAATGGCCACACCATATCAT
>OZ026602.1:27056267-27118767 GCA_964020085.1 Micromussa lordhowensis | reverse complement strand
TGAAAGCTTTCACTTGGCGACAAAACGCAAGTAATGTTCATTTATTTCCTTTCAGAATTCTGTGAATAGGTAAAGTGGGGTTAAGTGGGCCCCAGTTCAATCATTTTCATTGCTTGTAGCTTTTCCAATAGCATGTGTTGCACTATTAAACATAGCTGTAGCAAAGAATGTATCAACAATGTTTGCCATTTGTGGTTACAGAAATTTGTATCACCTTGAAGATAAAATTAGATAGTGTCAACACATTTTATAAGTCTAAAAGCAGGTCCAGGCATTGACACTTTCACAGGCCTACTGCTTGTCATGTAACCCTCCAAAATACCCTTTTTGTGCCCTTGAACTGACCTGCTTTTAGACCTGCTCTGTTTAGGCTTGACACAGTCGCAAACCAAGTTTCCATCGATCTGTTAGCGCTAACAGCACACTTGGAACTACGAACTGCCACAAACATTCAGTTCTTCGAATGCTGCGTGTCAAGTTGCCAATCGCCAGACTTAAATGATGTCTTTTGACCACCAAAACAGCTACTTAGAAGACATCCTACCATTGACACGTTAATACGCTTTCGATACGTGGTAGAATCGAACTTCTATATCTATTTCCCACAGTTCTCGCAGGAAGAAAAAATTTGAAATGCTTCACGAATTTGCGTGCCATCCTTACGCTACAAATTTCCTAATATTCTCTGTCTATATCATCCAATCAACTTCCTTGGTGTTCCAAATTTGTTCCAAATTCATTCCAATTTAGCTTCCATACATGGAAGTGATCGGAGGAGTTTATTTTGAGTTTGGCCGCTATATTGGATTTTAGCTGAGTTCAAGGTGTAATCAAACGGAGAAATCTCATCTTTATATTCTGTGTTTCTTCTTTATATGTTTGATGTGAGCAGATTACATCCCGTTTAATCCAAATTTGTGCTTTATGGTTTCATCTGTGGTCTCTTCTTGGAGAATTGGGAAGCGTCCTGTTCGTGCCTCATGAATAATTTATCGTTCTGCGCCATTGGTGTTGGTATTGCAAGGTGATTTCCAAAGGAGAAATAACACAGTCAGAGGTATGTTTACTTATTTTTTATCGGCTTTACAGGCGAAGTATGCATCAGTTTCAATGGTAGATGTCCTTTCCGGGTAATTATTACAGTTTTAGTTTCTTTAATTTCCAATTTTCTTGCGGCCATTGACATAAATAATTCATTATTGTGCTCCGTTGGTCACAATTTTTATAAGAGCTTGTTTGAGGTTGTCACGCTGAACAAGTAAATCGACAGTAGGTATGATATATCTTCCAGACCGCTCTCACTGTTATAGCCGAGAAATTAGCTGATCGCCTTTATTTCAGTAGAATTTTTAGTAACTGTTGTGAAGCTGAATGATAGATATGTTTTAAAATTCAAATCCCACGAAATATTTCTCTGTAAATCTTGTGTGACTGTTTTGTTTTGTAAAGTGAGTTGAGGTATTTGTTCTTGTATGTCTTAATTCGTGTAAGGTGCAGTTGAAAAACTCCTGTGGTGTAATGGTATCACACTGGACAGTTCTGTCCGGAAATTCAGGTTCGATCTCTGACAGGTTTCTTACTGCACCTTTTCCTGGTCATGATCTGTGTGCCTGTTCTGTGTGAGATCTGTTGTGAGAGTATCACTACGTTTGCTAACCAAGATTATTCCAAATTATTTAGGGAATCACTTTGAAGGGCGAAACTGTTCCTGTAAATTAACATATCGTATATTCGCTCCTTTAAATTTCAACACTGAATTTTTCCTGTCACTTGATAATGAGGACAAGATTCCTCGAATCGTTGTGTAGTTAACTTAGTATCTCTTCTCTTTTTGTTAAGTTCTATATCTAAATCGTTATAAATCAACATGTATTTTTGGTTGCAGTATTTTGCTTCTCTTAGAAATGTTCAGTCTGCTGCCACAGTTTCATTATCATTCATGCCAGGATGGGTCAAAAGTTCTAAGGTTGGGATATACTGAAGAGGCAAGAAGACTTTTAAAGCAGCGTAAAGGAAACCCACCACCTAGGACTACCAATCTACCCCCATCTTTGGTACGTCAAAAGGCCATTGAAGCTCTTACTAGACTAGGAGGAGACTGTTCAAATGAATTACAGGTCCTTGGACAACACGAGGTGCAGTTTGGGGTTTTCTGTGGGAAAACGTTTTTGTGGATCGTAAATAATGCCCTGGGATATGCAGGGTACATTGTAGATAAAGTGGTAAATGTGGACAAAGAAAGGGAGACAGAGGCAGCTTTGAGTAAAAATAAATTTCTCTTCAAGAGTTATATAGAACAATTTAAACAGGGCATTGAGGCTGTACAAATGAAAAAGAAGGAAAGAGAGAAAACTGCCTCTACAAAAACTGCAGTAGCTGTATCGCAGTTACTAAAGAAAAATGTATCACCATCACTAATGGCAAAAAAAGCTCGGGCATCTGGGAGATCAGTACATCCAACTGTGCAGCCCAATATTCCGTCACCAAGGAGCAGTACTGTAAGAACTACATCCACTACCACCAAGAGCACCACTTCCACTACCACTGTCAGTACCACCAAAAGCACAGCTGCCTTTGCCACTTCAACATCTACTGCCACTGCCACTTCAAGATCTACTGCCACTGACATGAATACCACTGTGTCTACCTTGAGTGCTGCTGATACAACTTCTGTTACTTTAATTCAAGCTCAAGATGAGTTAACTGATTCTGAACTATTGGCAGTTGCTCAACCAATGTCCTTGTCCTATGCTGAAGGTAGACCTATACATATCGTTCTTAATGCATTAATGTAAAATCCCACGATAAAGCCCTGGGCTTATATCCAGGGGGGTTTATCTGCGGGTGCTTAAATGTGGGATTCTACAGTTTATTATTTTGAACAAGGGTATTAATGATGTTTGGGAGATTAAATCAAGTGCATATGACAATAACTAGAGAAATCTTGAAATACACACGTCATGCTTGTATGCAAAATGTCTGTGTATTTTCCACAATTCACACTATTATGGTTTTTTCTTTTTTTCTTTCTTTCCTTTCTTTCTTATCTTTCTAGAATACCCTTTGCTTGGCGGCTGGCGCAAATACTTGCCAGGGGTTGACCATCAGTGGGTCTCCAAGGCTCTTTTCAAATGGTCAACAACAGGCAAACCAGAGTTAGCCTACAGTCACATCAACAAACTGTGGTGGCATCCTCCTGAACCGCATCTATCATCACAGATGGCACCAAAAACTGACAGGTACTTTTGCCATAGACTGTTCCTGTGGCTACCAAAGAAACTTTGGAGGTTTCGTCTTGTCTGCCCCCAGAGCACTTGCAACAACCATGAGTTGACATCTGCCGGATTGTACCCTGTCATACGTAAAGTCCTTGATGTAGACAGCATGTACAACATGGTTTCGGAGTACTTGGAGTGCTCAAATTGTAAAAAAAAGGTAATTGCATGGAGTGCTCCTGTACTTGCTCAACTTGATGTGGGCCATCGTCTTCAATTTCCAGTTATACTCACATACAAGTATGCTTGTGATATACAGGTGATTAGAATGATGCGCGATCGAGGTCTGGGAAATGGTCCACATAGGCTGTACAAGGCGATTGTTGAGCAGCACAATGAGCGCTACTTGCAGCAATGTGTCACATATCTAACTCAGTGTAAGGCCTTCACAGATGCTAGCTCCAGGGGTCTGGTTAATAGACCCGTCCTCAGCCAACCACCTGCAATGCTTTCCGTGCCAAAATTCAAGTGGCTCCTGAATGTGTACTGCCAGGATGTTTTGCAGCGAATTGATGAAGTGAAGGCTTCAATTACTTCCATCTTTGGAAAGATCCTGAAGATGGATTCCACAAAAAAGGTTAGAAATAGTCTTTGCTGTGTTTACCCTATCGAGTTAGCTAATTTAAATTAGTCCACACGATGTTTTATCTTAATGACGAATTGAAGCCCTTACTTTGTACTATATTGTAGGTGGCCAAAAAGCTTTCTGGTCATGCCGCTCGGACAGCTGAAAGGGCGACGAACGTTGGAAATGAACATGGCCAGGTCCTGGTTAGCGTTCTGACTGCAAAGGAAGGAGCTGGCCTTTCAAGAATGGCCGGAGGTCTCGTGAAACGCTACAGCGATGCCGGGGTAGACCCACCCAGCCTCCTATATGTTGACAGGGATTGCTGCTCTGGTAAGAGCAAAGCTCTTTTCCCAGACTGGGATAAGCTTCTTATCCGGCTCGACATCTACCATTTCATGCGGCGAATAGCCACTGGATGCGCCACCGAGTCACATCAACTACACCAGACATTCATGGCCAGGCTGTCGCAGTGCATTTTTCAGTGGGATAGTGGAGATCTTGAACGTCTCAAACTGGCCAAGAAGAGGGAGCTGGAGAGCCAAGGAATTAAGGAACCTGAAGATCGAGTAGTAATCTCTCATATCACCAGTCGCGAGCTTGCTCTTCACTGCCGCCGCTCCACCCGAAGCGCTGAGGAGATTACCCAAAATATCACAAATCTGATAGAGGCTTTTGACGGTGACCAGGGCCGTGATACTTTGGGTGTGCCCCTCTTCAATCACACTAGGATCTGGGAAGAATGGCAGAAAGCCAGGGAGCATGTCAGCTGCATCCTTGACCCACCAGGGATACAACTTTATACAGAGGTTGGTACGATCACTAAGGGAGGTGTTGAACTGAAGGTGTACCGGTGCGCACGCGGCTCGACCTCGCTGGAGTCCTTCCACTTGCACCTAAACCATTTCATTCCAGGTTAGCTTTCACTTCCTTTATATATATGTGGGGTTGGTTTTCAAACTGACTATAACTTGACAGTATAACTGTCCTCTAATTCGAAAATCAAGCTGACTAATTTGGCACGTGCGCAGTTGTAGAGTGTATAGTATAAATCCTGATACTGCTATTGGTTGTTAACAGGAAATACCGCAAACGACGTGCATTTTCAGGCATACCTCCTTGAAGGTCTCATGAGATGGAATCAAGACCGTGCGAGAGCTGCAGCGTCCATCGTAGGCAGAGCCGAGCCACCGCAGTCCTACTCAGTTCTGCTTTGTCATGTTGCCAACAAACTAAGCGAGGAGGTTTTCGGCCAACCACTAGTCCCCAATTTCAAAGGACCAAATAAATACACTGGTATGTACATAATAAATAATAATAACAATATAATATTCACACCTTACACTACTGGCTTCGCATGTTATCCGTTTTGACTGCAGGTGAGTTGCTTGGCGTGGAGTATCTCTACGATCAGACAGGACGAGCTCTGCAGTTGGTTCCAGAAAAAAATCAGACAGCTGAGATGGAGGATGTTACTGAAGGTGATGATGACGACGAAGGTGATGATGATACAGAGGACGAAGGATTTGACGAGGCCTTGAACTTTGATGATCCAACAATCGCTCCTCCAAAGCTCATAATTGAACAGCGGTCAGACCGCGAGCCTAGCAGATCATCCACACAACACGGTAGGCATACGTTATGTCCATGTCTACACAAAAAAAAACGCTTTGCAGCAAAATATTATTTCTTTTTTCCTTCAGATCACGATGCGTTTTACGCACCCTCCTCGCACAACACATCATTTTCATTATCCTTGTCTCCTCCTCGTGCCAGTATCGCGGAATTAAGGATGCCATCCAGACAAAGTGGTAAGTGCATTTTTTTTTACAGGACGTTTGCAAATAAGGTTATCTTTCGATATAGTTTCTCTTTATTCTAGGCACTTGGTAAAAGAAACCATTTCTGCCTCCTCCATTGATTCTGTGGCGGGATCTTCTGTAGAGGCAAATGCGGGTATATCGGATGAATCTCGAGTAAGTGTTTACTGTGCAGTAAGGTTATGCCTTTTAACTGATTAAGTCTTGGAAATATACCCAATTTATTACAATTTGTTTCATTGACAGGAATGCGTTGGTCCACATAATATAGGTGGGTTCGGTGCAGTGTACGACTTGGCGGCATATCTCGTCAGTCTTCGTGGCCAGGAAAGGCCACTGGACAACGGCCAAGCATACAGAATTATAAAACTGTGGGGATCTCTGTCAGATTTTGATAGGAAGCCAACTGTCTTTACTCCTCGCTTTTCTAACTCATCACCTCGAGGAAGGTTTAAAGCCTCAAAGTCCACTGTTGCACCTGGAGTTGAAGCTTCCCGTCGGTAATGTGTGCTGTATGATTTTAGCATTAAGTGTGGGCTCGCTAATTGTTACATTGAAATATATGATTAATACTTTCATTTCACTTCAGTTGCTTTCTTGGTCAGAACAACGGCCCCGCTCAGCGACCCGACCTCAACCAATATATGGAGGCCATAATAGAACAACTATGCACCATATTTCCGGCCAACGTTGTCGAGCAAGGCGTTAGGGTACTGAGGTGGACCCTGGTTCTGAGGGCTTATCAAAAAATCAAAGCCCTGGTTGTGTAGTGCCCTAAAGTGATGAGCGACACTGGCATCCAGCTAATTGACATCAATCAGTCCACATTAACACAGTGGTAGGTAAACCAGATTCAGTATAAACCCATCGTCAGGCCATTAATTATACTCCTCTCCTCCTCCCCCCCCCCCAACCCCCCACCTCCTCAACAGGTATCTCCTTATAATAATGACTGACTGCATTTAAAAGAATCAAAAGAAGCTGCCGGTAACATAACGTTTCTCAAAGATGTATGCAATTTTGTTTGTAAGGTTCAACAGGAAGTCCAAACAAACCGAGCGACAGGTTCTTGAGCAGGGCATTACTCTGCCAAAGCCATCCATGATAGCACCATGTCCGTTACCTGCAGCCTTGACACGCCCAACAGAACTTGTTAGTGGCACCAGTGAAAGACATCAGTTTGTCCTTCCTACTAACGCTGCTGGCACTGCAAAAACAGCATGCAGGCAAAGAGCTGTCCTGCCGAAGCCCCCGGTCGCAGTTTTACCGTCCTACTCCCTGCCTGCGGCGCAATTTCCACCCGGCGCTGTTTTCATCTCTACTCCACCAGTCGATACGGTACCAGCAGCTGAGCCAGAGCTTCCGCGGTCAACAATGGCGTATAGAAGGAAGCGCATCCAAGTGGAGCTTCAAGGAAGCGTCCGACGACAGCGCTACAATCGGAAGGAAGGAACCATCTGTGGGCAGTGTGGACAGCAGCGGCTGGCTGAAAGTCACCGTCAGTACTATGGAAACTGGTGGTGTCGAGAAACATCACACGTAACTTTTGAAGAATGGGTGGACAAACTTAAAGCACAGGGCAAAGGAAAAAGACGGAAAACAGACGAATCTCAATAATCAATTTAAATTACTTATAGGCATAAAATAACTTCGCTGATTGGCGTAAATTAGCTTCAATTGGCGTCTAATTATCTGGCTGATTGGCCTCCCATTCGCTTACTGATTGGCATTTAATAAGCTCACCAATAAGCTTCAAATTATCTGACTGTTTGGTATCCAATTAGCTTACTGATTGCCATGGATTTGCCTTACTGATTGGCATTCGATTAGCTTAATGATTGGCATCCATTTGCAGGTCGTTTGTAAGTTCTGTGTTCTCTCGTATTTCAATAAAAAACGATAATTTTGACATTCTATGCTTTGTCTACACGTGCTTTGGCAGGGAAAAGCCTTCTATCAACAGGGAAAACCCTCAATCTCTCTGGTGTAAGTTATGCGCATGTTCGCGGGGTGAATTTGGAACACTCAAACAGAGGAGAACGGGAATTTTTTTTTGGCCATGCTAATCTTCTCTGTATCGTTCCAATTTTAGTATATGTGCTGCCGTTAAGCGAGCACGTCTACAGGGTATATCAAGCACAATAAACATTAGACTCTATTGTGTGTCACTGACCCTTGTGGCACTTGCTTAGCTTTGGGGCTTAAGCTTATTATTCCCACGCACTGAACGCATGCGCGTGTTCCTGCAATAATATATGAACTTTTAACACCGTTTCAGACGGTTTTTCGAGACTTGTCTGACTTGAACTAAAGTTTAGAAAGTAATTAAATTAGTTCTTCAACTGAGTAAACTGGTCGAGAATCAACGACGCATTGACCACAGATGGAAATTTATGGAAATTCACGGAAGCCGTAAATGCATCACTCAGTGTGCTTGATATTTCGTGGAAGTTCTTTCCTGACTCGTTTCATGTTTTTTGTGCGTGGCTAATATTGCATAAGCGTATGGATACTTATAACCCACCCATTAATTTTCGCGTGATTTACGTCACGTGGTCTAAATCGCCGGACAGTTATTACGCAATAACCCCCGCCCGCGTCTATATTTGTCCTCTGATTGTTTCCGTTGAGGAAAAACAGTCAGCCCAAGAATTTCAACTTTATTTTCTTCAGTTAACATGGAAGAAAACCAAACTCGTTTTAATGAGTGTAGCGACAGTGACATTGAAAAGCTGGTGCCACTGGCTTTTTTACCATGTTTACGCGAGGTTTAATTGTGAAAAGAAAATTAATGGGAGGAATATAAAATAAATAAACCCTTTTCTGGCTTGCTGGTATGTCGGCTGATAATGTCCTTGGCTGAGAGATTGTCCTCAAACTTTTACATTTTCCCTCGAAGGTTCGCTTCTCGGCCAAATGTTCATTTTCCGGACAATCTCTCAGCCGCGGACATTATCAGCCGACATACCAGCCGCCTGAAGGGGTTTATTTACTAAATATTCTGCTGTTATTTCCAATAAGTCACATGTACAGGAAGATTTCGGAAAGTTAACTGCGTGGCGTTGAAACAACGCCTCTTTTGTCTGGCTCTATAAGTAGCTTGGTACTCTGTTTATCCTTTCTGATCCTACCACCCGGATGATGAATTCTAGAAACTTTAATATCTTTTCCCATTCCACAATATTATTAATCTCATGCTTAATGCGTTATTTCCAATTAATTTATGAACTTATGAACAGTGGAAAGAAAACTTTAAAAGCAAAGGCTATGGGAAAAAGAAAAACACTTGAAAAAAACAAGAAGACCAAAAAAACAACAGCAAGCAAAAAAAAAAAATACAACACAAACAAAACCGAAAAAAGAAGTTCCAGTTTGTAGGACAAACATGTCAAGTCCAAAGCATCAATCATTATCACCTTTGGGCTGGGTTCAACTCCCAGGCGATTTAATAATGCTGCGGAATTTGAATTCTAACTTAGTTTTATTTTTTGCAAAGTTTTTTTTCTCAATTAATTTCCTTTTTGGGCTAGTTTTGATGGAAAAGTCGCCTTTCTTCACATTCTACTTACAGTCCACTTAGGGTAGCGAATGAACTGGGAATCCCCTTTTTTCTTTTAACTCCGCTGTTTTCATTCATTTTATGCGCGGGCTCAACAGAGAAGAGTGTTCCCCTTACGAGTCATTCAATATGCAACTCTGCTGGAAAGTCAGCATTAAATCATGGATACCACCGACGATTGGAAGGATGATAATCAACTGGAACAAGATCTCGGAGAGTTTGTTGGCCAAAACCTTGAAGCGAGCAGAAATCCTTGATTTCGTGCAGCAAAGGTTTCCGCAATACCACTGGAGTATAGCAACTCTTGACAGACGCCTTCGCCATTTTGGGATCCACTATATAAATTATGATACCCCTTCTTGCAGAAGTGTGCGATGCGGTCAAGAAAGAAGAATGGACCAGGAAGGCTATTAGGCTATAGAGCCATGAACCAGAAGCTCAGAACAGAGCACAACGTACAGGTTCCTCGGCATCTAGTTCATAATGTAATGGCTGAATTGGATCCCGAAGGATTGGAAGCCAGAAACCTTCAGAAAAAGAAAAAGAAACCATAAGGTAGTTTTACGTCTGAAGGCCCGCTATGGGTAGTCTCGTTGGATGGACACAACAAATTATGCGGATTCCAGAACTCTACATTTCCTCTCGGTGTCTATGGATGCATAGACACGTTTTCACGCAAAGTGCTGTTTTTGAATGTGTGCCATTCCAACTCGAATCCCTTACTCATCGGCAGGATGTACCTCAAATACTTGTTTGACACAGAGATGCTACCGGTACATCTACGAATGGACCGAGGAACTGAGACCAGTAAAATGGCTACAATTCATGTTTACCTTTTGAACCAGCATGGACTCATGGATGATCCCACTGACTCAATTATTTATGGCCCCTCGACAAGCAACAAGATTGAGCGATGGTGGCGTGACCTTCATGAAGGATTAGAAGCCTTCTTTAAAGAACAGTTAACGGTTCTTTTGAGGAGAAGAGAATACGATCCTCTTAATTCAACCAATAGACAACTTCTTACATATGTTTTATACCAATTGTTCAAAGAGAGTGCGATATATTTGTCAAGTACTGGAATTCGAACAGAACTCGTGGACAAGATAAAGTGCAGCTCCCAAAAGGTGTTCCAGAACACATGTTTTCCTTCCCCGAACAGTACGGAGGAAAGAGTATAATGTTGAGGAAAGATCAGCTTACAGAAGTTGCTGAAGTGTCAGGTGTTACTGATGCCGATGGGGATACGTTTGATTTCATGGATCCAAGAGTTAAACTCAAGTGTACACAACTACTTTCAAGTCCTGAAAACGTTGAGTCACGTAATGCAGTTACAGCTTTTAGAATTCTCAAGAGAAACTTTGTTAGTTAATTTATCAGGAATATTTACACTTAATATAACGGGGGTGTTTGCATGCGAAAACTCGCCCCGAAGCCAGTACGTTCACTCTGGGATGAAAACGTGGTTTCATATCTTGTTTACCTTGTGACTTTCTAGATTTCCTGATTATGTAAAGCGCGGCGCCATTATGGCGTCTTGACATTTTCCGTAATAAATTATAATTAAACAACCTCTCTCAATCACCAACTTTTACTTTCTTAGTTTTAATATATTCGACAGTAAGCCTCGGAACTGAAACAACAACAACAGTAACTTATTTGGTTCCTAATAAACCAATGCGATGGGCAACTGTAACAATTTTTTAGAATGTGAAAGTTAGTCGTGATACATCCACCGATCGACTAAAACAGACAACTTATCTCCTCTGGCATCGAAATCGGTGCAGTCAACATAAATTTTACGGCATATGGTATTTCGCGGACTGGACTGGACTGGACTAGTAAAACGTTTTACTGGACTAGTCCGCGTTTTACTAGTCCAGTCCAGTCCACTCCAGTCCGCGAAATACCATATGCCAAATTTTACACTATTTTACAACTCAATTCAATTTATTTGTGAAATACCAAAACGAAACTACGTTAACACAAATGCCGGTTGTGGGGAAGAAATTTATTTGAGCTTGCTTACACAGACTTTTGTCTTCAAAGTCATATCATTTCAATGCCGTACAAAAAGTCCTAATTTTAGATAAACATTAATCTTTAAGTCCCATCAGTTCACAGTACTTGTTGCATTCGTGCTCTTTAAAGAAATAATCAATGCTTACGGGAGTAAGGTTCCCGGCGCTGGTCTAAAGCTAAATCAAACAAAATCTGAAATGCTATGGCTTGGCTCCCTGCGCCATAGAAAAGATACCATACACGATCTCCAAATGAGCAGCGAGCCAGTTTACATGCTCGGAGAGCACATGGGCATTTTGTTCACGCATGCGCGAGATGAGTGGAATATTTTGAGTTCGACGCCATTGTTAGTTTTTGAACGAGCTCCGGTGGGTTTTCAAACGGGTGATCTGCGTTGTGACAAAGATCTTGTCAAGAGGGATGAAAGATTATAACAAGTTTACACACATTTCTAACACTGTGGATATCCATAGTGTTTGTCGGGACTTTGGATGAGGATATATTAATGATCAAAGTGCGAACAGAACGAGATAAAAGCCCAAAGAAGTGGAGTTTGGATATTGATTTACCGAAGATCAAGATGTTCACTGGAGAAGACAAACGATGAAGGTTAGTCTCAAGATGTTGAAGCTTTATTATTATGAATCATGGGGTTATATATTGAGACGATCGTCAGATACGCGATCCTATATGAGAAGGAGATTTTGATTTTGAGCTGATTTTCCTTCAACTTTGAAGTTAATTTTCATCATATTTCCGCTGGCCCCCCAGCTTTAAATTACTTCAAACAACATTGTCTCTCCTTCTTCTCCTCAACCACTGGGGACTCTAGGCTTTAAAAATTGCACAGTTTGCAGAATTAGAATTCTCTTACATCAGCTTTTGGCAAATTTTTATTCGGGATAGTTTGGTAGTTCTGAGTCGTGGATCACTGAGGTCCTTCGTCTTGTTGCTCTCCAAATCTGTTATGCAGGGCATGTAATTGCCTATTTTTTACACTGTTATAGTTTCGTTTTAATACACGATGACTTTTGCTATTTTTCTCTCTGTTTTTCTGTAGGTATTTTTGTAATAGTCGTTTTCGTCTCCAAGAGCTAACTTGAGTAGAAATTTGGTTAAAATTCTTTATTTCGCTGGTCCCCCAATCCCAAAGCACATTCATTGCATTGTTTGTTTACTTGTCCTTTGCTCTATCCAGTTTATTTCGCCCAAAAAAATGCGTGGTCTTATTTTAAGAAGGAAAAACTAGTACCGTTTCTGTCGAAGTTTTCACATTTCATGTACATTTAGCTTTCGAACGGCACCCGGGAACCGAATGACGTGAGCTTTACTTTCTTGCCGTGTTTATTTTGTAAGAATTCCTCTGCCTTTCGAACTGATTTTTTTTGCAACAATGTAACAAAATATACAGACTAACTTCCAAAAGACTATTGTTTTGATGTTATTCACCATGCTCTGAAGATTCAGAGAAAAACAGTTGTTCAAACAAAATTAAATCAACATGTTATAATTGTCTTTCTATTATATTTATTTGCTGCACATGCAGGCATTGAAAAAGACACAATAGACTGATGAAGCGGATTATTTCTTCTTTACAATTCTTCTCAATGTTTAGCGATTTGTAGATGTGTAATGTACTAGCTCTTGCAACAACTTCGTCGTGTTCTGTACAGTATGGTTCTGAAATATTTATGTTGGAATGTAAATGCTATTGTGATAACTAATGATCATCCTTTGACATACAATCATGTAATTAGTCTTAAACTGTTGGCTTGCAAATGAACTATGCTATTGCTCAATATAACTCTTCAGCATGACAGAAATATACACCGTGTGGTGTAATCAGGTCAATCTAATTAAGAATGAAAAGTAATAGTTATTCACCTTTTCACAGATAAATTAAGATACAAAATGAAAATGTTGTAAATGGGATTAACAATTTCATTTCAATTTTTTGATGGAAGGGCAAAAAAGGTAATTTTTCTATATACACCTTGTGTTAACCAAAGCACAAAATTAAAACAATTGTTGAATATCATCATGTGAGTTATGGGGTTACACGAGCCAACCGCGAGCCCAAGTCAACCTCGAGTCACGAGTCAACCTCGAGTCAAGGACGAGTCAAGCAAATTTTTTTTCTTCCTTTTTATTTTGTCCCGGAAAGAAAACTATATCGTAGGAAATAAAATATATCAAAATGGATTTTCTTAGCAGCAGCACAGTAGGACATTTTAATAACAGAGTCACCTCGCGCCGCACGCCATCTTGGAGTCTTACGCAACATATTACCCAGACCACCCTGGGATCTTCTCGTGCTCACTCTAGCAACAATATGGCGTCGTGCTGGGATGGTAAGTCAAATTGAAACGTTGAATCTATTTACGAAATAAATGCAACTTCGCAACGCTCCAAAGGTTTCGTGAACACATAGTAAACACGATCTCAGAACTTCAAGGTCGCGCACAAAATTCTGGCAAGAGAAACCCCGCACGGGTGGCACGAATGTTATTGTTCAACTTTTCTCAGAGTCAGTAGATTGTCAACTAGACAAATGTCACTTACTATTTCAACAAGACATTCTTACCTTGACAATCCGCAAAGGACACGGCACTTCGCCACCATGTTGGCAATAAAAAGGGGGACTGAGCACGAGAAGATTCCAGGGTGGCCTGGTTGATAGGGTTGCGTGAGACTACAAGATGGCGCGCGGCGTGAGGTAAGCTTGTTATTAATGCTAAGACAATCTATATTATATAGATCATATTCAAATATTTATTTCCTACGATATAGTTTTCTTTCCGGGACGAAATAAAAAGGAAGAAAAAAAATTTGCTTGACTCGTCGTTGACTCGAGGTTGACTCGTGACTCGAGGTTGACTTGGGCTCGCGATTGGCTCGTGTAACCCCATAACTCTCATCATGTAGCAAGTCTTTCCAGTAATTAACCCATCTAATAGAACTGGAAAAGTTATTAGTTTCATTATTTTAGCATTTACAGTGAATGGGAGAATGAAGGCAAGAGGATGGGGAGGGGTTTACTATACTAGATAAAGCCCACAAGTGCAATAGTCTTCTTGACTTCTAATGTAATCTTGTTTATGTTACCTATTTCAGACCTTAAACTGCCACATTTGAGCCTTCAAGTGAGCCCCCTTGTCTTACATAACCATCCTTCCAAGATATTAATGTGATGAAGTTGCTATTATTTCCAGTTGAGTTGGTTACAACAATGCTACTTTGGAGACCATGTGTGTGGCTTTCAAAGAGACAAATCCTTGTTTGGTTGAAGCATAAGACCAGTAACTTGACTGGTGGAACAATCAACACTGCAGCAAATGTTGTTTGTAATTGGCCTGTAATAAGAGCCTACCAATCAGACCACATGCCAATTATCTTAACAGAATAAACATGAAAACTTAACTTGAAAAATGTGTATTTTGTTGTTTTTCTTTAATTATTTTTTTTATCGCAGCTGAAATTATCAACAGCAAATTGAAATAGATGTATGTTTTGTTGATATGTTTAGCCCATTGGAGGAGGGGGTAAAACTGGTTAGGAATTTCCTTATTTTTTGGAATGGTGATCTGCACTGCTAAGGCTGAAAAAATGACAGAATTCCTAGAAGCACAAAGCCAAGTCCAGAGACAAAAAGTCCAGCTGAAGTTTGAGGAGATGCAGCTGAAAGAGGCTCTGTCATTTCACTGGGCTAAGTTGTATTTCTCCGACTGTACCCAAAACACATGGTACATCTTTTGAGGTGTGGTTTGGTTTCACAAGAATGGAGCATTTAAATTTTAATAGCTCTGTCGAAACCTCCTTTTCAAAGTGTGTTTGTCTAGTGTTTGACTACTGCCAATTTGACTGTAGCCTCCACATCAAATGTTACTTTCACAGTTGAAACTAATAATTGTAGCTAACTTGCTCTCTGATAAATAATTTTCCTTCCATCTCTAAAAGCTCCCCATGGGTTTAAATACATCTTTCTAGTTCTACTACGTTATGACTTTTCCTAATTAACTCGCCATTGAAGTTTTCTATTTGGGTATTAAATCGTCGTCCCTGGTCATGTCAATAAACTTGTGCAAAATTTTATTTTCTGATTCAATTTGACACTATTGCCTGAGGATTATTGCACTTGTAGTGGCAGCGATAAAAAACGTTTATAACCCAGGAGAAACCTCGAATATTTCAGTAGTTCCTTGAGACAGTTTTAACATGACGAATTAGCTTTTATTTACATCTGTGCTGAACAGGCCTTCTGCGACGCATCCTTCACAAATGTTCCTTCATTTCCATTCAATCTCTCTACGGCGGCCAATTTACATCATCAACTCAGTTGATAAAAACAAATTATCAAGTTTAGAACGTTTGTTCAGGCTTGACCTTCTGAACGGACTTGGTTGGGACTTTCTACGAGACTCCCCGAAACCATTTGGTTGATTTTCTGACTCTTTTACACAAGTTACGAAGGGAAACACCGCCGGAAAATTTGTTAAAACCACCGCCATTTTGCGATTTGCGTCCACGCAAAGCAGGCGCATACCAGCGGTTACTCACATCAAAATACTTTCTGCGGAGCATGCGCAAACAAAATGCCCCTCTGCTTGCTCGGAGTACATTTTACATATGATCTAGAGGTGTCTGAAAAGAAATTTTTTTTGACAAATTAGAATCTTTAAAGAAAACATTGAACATGTGGTCCCAAAGAGACCTCTCCATCGTTGGTAGGATAAATGTAATTAAAACATTAGCACTTTCAAAACTTGTCTTTATTTGCAGCGTCATGAGTACCCCTAAAGACTTCAGTAAAGAAGTAAACAAGATCACGATTGACTTTATTTGGAATTACAAACCCGCTAAGATAAGACTACCCTCTTCAAGCAAAAAACAGCTGGCGGCTTGGACATGAAGGATTTTTCTCCCTTTGACAAAGCACTTAAGTTAAACTGGGTGAAACGGTTATGCTCTAATTCAGACACTCCGTGGCAATACATACCAAAATCGCTCCTAGCCGATGTCGGCGGTTCAGAACTGTTTAAATGCAAGTATGATTATAATCTACTTGACCTAAACAACCATCTCCCTGCTTTCTACAAACAAATCATTTCTTACTTGCAGGACATCACAACAACCACACCTAAAAATAAAAATGAGGTTCTCTCACAGCCAATCTGGAATAATTGATTTTTAACTGTGAATAAGAAAATGGTATTCTTTCCTCATTGGTACCAAGCGGGAATAAAACAAATCTCGGACCTATTTGACTCCTGCAAGGATCACTTCCTTTCTTTTGATTCTCTTTGTAATAAATTTAATGTAAAATGTAACTTTTTGCAATATTATAGCATTCTTTCTTCCATTCCACAAAATTGGAAGAAACTATTGCAAGAAAGTTCCAAAGACCCAGATACACCTTCCACCTCAATCTGTTCACTGTCATGCAAGGCAATATACAGTATCCTGCTTAACCTTGAAGGTCTACCTCCACCAACTTCTGAGGAAAAACTTTTAGCGTCTGGCGTTGAGAAAAGTGACTTGAATAAGGTCTACCTCTTACCATTCAAAGCCACAAAAGAAATGAAATTGGCAATGTTTCAATACAAAATCATTCACCGAATTTTACCAACGAACAGTTTGTTACACAAAATGAAAAAAGTTGCTTCGCCCTCCTGTCCTTTTTGCCCTTCTGAGTGTCAGACCCTGTGGCATCTGTTTATAAACTGCAAGCATGCAAGTTCTTTTTGGAATAGATTTCAGGAGTGGTACTCAACCTCGAGTAATACGAAACTGTTACTGTCAGAACAGGAGGTTATCTTCGGAATTTTTCGCCCCAACACCTACTGTTTAGCCCTCAACCATCTCATTATTTTGGGAAAATATTTCTTATATGTTAACGCTTTGAATACCATAAAGTACAGTTTCGATGACTTTGTTTCACTCGTGCGCGACAAAATGTATTTAGAAAAATATATTGCAGTCACTTGTAATAAGGAGAAGGAATTTGGGAACAAATGGAAATTTTTTCTGTCTTTATAAAGTTGTATTGCATTTTTTTTTTAAACTTTAGTAAATTAACACCCTATTAGTATTAGTGACTCGACAATTAGCATGCAAATAATAATGTTGTAAATAGATCAACTGTAATTGTATTGTATAATATATGTATTGTAAGTAGTGCAAGTTAATGCAGTTTAAACATCGTGTAAAAAGTATGTAACGTAAGTATAGTGTAAGTATATTTTAATATGTAAACTGAAATGTTGCAAACATTGTAAGTAAAAATCCTGTAAATAAAAAAAAAATACGATTCTTCGGTATCCGATGTAAATTCGGAGGTAGCAGTTTCAGGATCATACAGTTAGAACACTGAACCTTGAAGATCAACCAAAAAATGGCATTTTTTTCTCCGAAAAGGTGTAGCTGAAATGTACAAGGCATTCCGCTTTGGCGAACACTTCTTGGTGGTCCCCCCTCATCGGATCATAACAGGTTCCATCATTGTTCACGTATTTTTGAAATTCGCCAGGTACGAATTCTTCCACTGTTACCGGGAGTTCATCTAAAACCGAGTAAAACACCTTACCGTAACTGAAGGTATCGCCGAAAGGGGAGGGCACTCTCGATGAAAATCTCTGTGTAATGTTTCTGGCGACGGCGTGCATTTGCACTTGTTTGCGAGTATGATCTTCCACTGTAGATTTCAACATGTCGGTAATGGTTTTCACTGATGTAGGCTGGTATTTTTTCACCACCCATCCACCATACTGTGCTGTATTTGACAAATTAAAATACCTTTCCTTATTACTATCTAAATTTTAGGATTTGTTTCATTTACAACTAGGGAAAAGCACACACAACCAAAGGATTGAACGCCTTTGGAGAGATTTATATGGTGGTTGCCTCAGCCTTTTCTATGAGATTTTCCATGCCTTAGAAAACCAGGATGTGTTGAGGCCAGATGATGAATGTCACCTGTGGTGCCTTCATCATGTGTTCCTGCCTATCATCAACAGACACCTGAAAAGTTGGAAAGATGCATGGGTCCATCATCCACTGCGTACAGAAAGGAACAAAACACCCATGCAGTTATGGATTAGTGGACTACAAGAGGCATGGAATTCACCTGGTCCAGAAGGAGAAGTGTTTCAGGTATACATGTACAAGATAGTGAAATCTGTGTTACATAACCTTGCCTACACAAAATTACAAGTAACCCTGTCATTCAAGAAAAAATATTTGTATACCTTCGGTTGCTGTTGGTATTTTGTTAAGCTGCCATCCCACAGCAGAGTTCTAATAAGCTGACTACAAGTGACATGTCTTTGTAGTAAGTCCAGTTAAGCATAAAGTACACTGTAGATGTAAATGTACATCATCAAGTCAACAACAGTCTTGGCAACCAACCAACCCAACCCAACCAACCAACCAATTAATCAATTATTACTCAATCACTCAACAGAACGAGTCACTGCTAAAAATAGCATTGTCAATTTCTGTTTGTAATGAAATGTCTTTTTCATTCCTACCAGCTGTTTCTAATCGTTCTTGTTTCATGCAAGGTCTGTTCATTGCTCTCAAAAAGAAAATGCAGAGCCCAAAGGTAATTTCAAATCTCAAAATGTGGCTTTTGTTTCTATCCAAAATGTCACTTAATTAAAGCATACAAAGTGAATTCCCATCACATCCCTTGTTTATTTACACATTAAGGTAAAAGTAGACTTTGAGATATTGACAGCTTCTTGACAGGCCTTAAACAATTTCACTTTGGTAGAGCACTTGTAAGGATTTGAAATTTAAATTGATATTTACTCTCTTAGGGGGATTATAACAACTATGGGATTGACTGGCAGGGGCCCATTGCAGAACCATACCCAGATTATGTTGAAGTGCCAGAGACAAACTGTCCATTTGCTGAAGAGGAAATGCATCTCCTTCCAAGAACTGACAACTTAACATATTTAGAGGGACTGGAGGTATTCAATGACTTGATCAACTTATTGTCATAACACTTTCAAGAGTCAGTCATAAAAACAGGAAAGAAAAACCCAATACAAATAACAGTATTGAAACAATACAACAATGTATGCTTATTAAATGTCCATAACATAAGAGACTTTAACTGTCTTTATTGAATCTACTCAACATTAGGAACTTGAACTCAGGAATAAAAGCACTATATTTTTAACTTTTTTTTTTAAATAAAACTCTCAAGTCTTATCATACGTAACTTTAAGGGGCACAACATTAGTTAATCTAGATGTGCCCCTCTCCTCTCCCTCCAATATTACATGTGAAATAACTTGTGTTGTAAATTTGCATCATATGTTTTCTTTTCTTTTGAATAATACTTATGTACCATCTAGAGACTGGAGGAATAAATAAACATAAACATAAACTACCCGTATTTATTATGGATTGGTTTCCATAACATTCTAATATTCCAACTCTGGCTCAACAAGTAACTGATTTCTGCTTCTTACTTCAGGTCAACTGAAACAACCTTTTTATGAATATAGGACGTCCAAAAATATTTTCTATTTGTAATTGCAACTCTTAAGCTTTGTAAACGTTATCCTTGAATGTGCACATTAAATGTAGCTGAATGCTATAAATGAGAATACTTGAGTGTCAGTTTTTCATTCTGTAACACCACTGTTCAATCTTCACCAATCGTATAAAAAGCCTAGGCTGTTGTGAAAGAAGACCCTTTTCCTTCAAGTACTGCTCTCAATGCAAGTTCAAACTCAGCATAACTGGTAAAATACTTTGGTAGTTTAAGCTGCAGCAAACAACAGGAAGCAAAAAAACTATCAGAGTCATGACAAGACACAGAAACACGGTAAGGCAAAGTAGCACTTGATGAAGTATGAGATCCTGTGATAAATTTAAGCAAATCCTCCAGGTCTTGAACAGAAGCATTTCTGACAAAACTCTGAAGCATTTGAAAAACCCTTTCACTATCTGCATCTTCAGAGTCATCAAAGTGGAGACAGTTTGCCACTGACTCCTGTGTCACCTTGCCTTTGTGGATGAAGCACTCTTCAAAGAGCTGTCGATTCTTCTCCATTTCCTTCAATAGGGCAAGAGTAGAAAGACCCTTTCTGAACTGGTCCAGAAGAGACTTCCTCTTGACAATTATGTCATGGACCATTAATGATTGCAAAACATCAAGCTTGTTTGCAGGCTGTGAATGATTGGGTTCATAGTTAGAAAATTCCTCGTAAATCTTCCTTGCCAGTAAGGGAGAGGTCATCTTATTGTTTCGTTCCATTTCAGAGTTGATGAAGTTCATCACTTCTATGGTGACTCCCTCGGATGGTCGTCTTGCTCTGGGGGCGTTTTAGAGTGACTGTCGTTCTCTATATCACACTTTAGAAACTTGATGACCCTCCATCTGTTAATTTTAATGTCATCCTCGGCAAGAGATTTAACAATTTCAGAAGGGCCTTTACCCCCAATTGACGTCTAACGATTCTAGAAATGCATAACTGCCATCGACGAATCTCTGCGACGGAAGAAAAAATAGGTCTGGAAGAATATTAAATCTTTAATGTAGGTTATTTAATTCCAAGTTTAGTAGTCATATAACTTGTAAGGGTTGGGATAACTTAAAGTTTGTGATTGTAAATCTTAATTTGTAGGCACTTGTACTAGAGCCAATGACTTTTGATAGACTTAAAAGTATTAAAAAATCTAACACCTTGAAATACAGACAACAGGAGGAACAAAGATTGAATAAACTTTTTGAAATCACAAAGAAGCTTTTTAAAGAACACTATTAACTTCATGTATGTCTAATCAAAGGAATATGAACAATTTTCCTGTCAGGAGACCCAAGTATGAATAATACAAGTGGTAAGTTATTTACCAATTTTACAATATTATTTACTCCCAATATTCACTTCTTTTCACTCTCAAGTATATCTTGCAGTCTGCTTCTCCCCAGAGAAGCATTCAGTGCTCAAGCGCAAGTTTGAGTCTTCATCGCCCGTGAAGATAAACAAGTTCCAACTAAAGAAAAACTTGAAGACCGAAAAAGAAGAATTAATTCTCAACAAAAGAACAAAAATTGAAGATCCCCATGAAAGTGAGATGGACTTTGACCTTCAGAAGGTAGATGCAGAAACTGTGCAGTCTATAGACAGTTCAGTAGAAGAAATTCAACAGTGAGAAAATAATACCCTTGTCAACATTGCTGGTCGTATTTCATTCAATGGCACTGCTGAAACGGTGAATGTTCGTGGAAAAACTTTAACAAAACAAGAAACCTTGTTTACGGATAACAGTGGTTCTCTTCACGTCGTCTTGTGGGAACAGGACACACAAAAAAAAGAAATCTGGCCAGTGTTACAACATATCAAATGTTGCCATTAAAGAATTTAATGATGCAAACTATTTGACTTTGACCAAGTACAGTACTGTAGACGGAGCCAACAATTTAAACATAGAACGCCAGGATGATGTGCAAAAGAAAACACGGCAGTTGAAAGTGCAGTTTCCACCAGATGGAATTGACTATGTTCAGTCGTATTTAAGCTGCAACAAGTGCCACTCAAAAATCATTGACGGTGACAAAAAAAATCATCAAGTGTTCCGAGTGTGGCCTAATGCAACTGAAGACCAAACGTCGCCAATCCAATCATTTTGGCATGATGCAATGTAATTTAATCTTCCAAACATATTCAAACAATCTGAAAAAGCATTCAATTCACACCCATGTTTCTCAGTTCAATTTTATCAGAGTGAATATTCATTCAATCCAATCACGGAAATATTTATTCAATCCAATCACGGAAATATTTATTCAGTTCAATAGCAATAACTATTTATTCAATCCAATCATAAAAATATTTATTTATTTGCTAAAATATCAATTGAGTTTCAATCCATTCCATTCACATAGTTGTTATTCAATCCACTCAAAAACATATTCAATGCAATCCTCGAGAAATTCATTCAATCTTCCTGGGGCGAGCGCGGCCAAAGCAGAAAAGCCAGTGCTTCCCGCCATTTTGTCCGCTATGAAAGTATGTGCCGAGTGTTTTATCTAACATTTGGCGATTAATCATCACTTTGTCGCGCTTTTATTAGCTAGAAAAGAGTATTATGTGCTTTTGTTTAATTTGATGATCAGTTTTACAACAGTTTTTATCATTTTACGCTATATTTTCCGTACTTTTAGCATGTCAACATGGATGAGTCTCACCAGGACAGAAAGCTTAACATGCAGGGTGCCGCTCGTATGCTTGAGGAGGCATCACAAATCCTTCAGAATGACAATTTACAGGCTGCTTCTCCACCAGAGAGAACACCAAATGCAAACAATGTTAACGCTTCTGATGTCCTTTAGTCAGCTAGAAGCATGATCAGGGCAAGCTCAGGGAATGGAGTTTTCAGAAGACTGAATAGTTTAGAAAGACTAAGGTCTTTACCATACCCCAACCGCCAACTGCAAGCAGGAGCCAGGTCCGCACCCGGGAAACAGCAGCAAACCAAGGGTAAGGGTGAAAAAAAGTTCTGTAGTTTGCCGTGTTGAAATGTGCAGAGGACGAGCAAGAGAACATGAAGTGGGACTCAGTAATAGCAAATGAAATGTTCTTATTAAATGAAAACGACAACGAAGAAGCAATAAGACAATCGATCAGAGAGTCCCTTAAAAGCAAGTTTCCAGTGATTGGATCAAATGATTTTTAATTTGTTAAAGTTAGACAAAACAAAATTTCTATTCTGGAACGAGGCCCAGGAACTGAGTACAGTTTTGTAGTTGTTAAAAAAATGACGGGTCAAGGTGTATTGTACATAAGAATTAAGCCAAGATTTGAGTTCTTGTATGAAGAGGATGACGACAGTAGTTTAGAAGTTTCTTATTTGGAAAAAGCAGAGGAAATTAGCAATCATACTGTCAGTAATAGTCCCGTACAGCCTGTTGTCAATGTCTTTAGAAGTGGAGATGGGGATGATAAACAACCTAGCCAAGAAGGATCCGGAGAATTTCACCTGGATCTTCTTTGGTGGTATCAGTTCTTGGCGGAGTGGCATGGCGTTAGCTTCTGGCTCTTCCCAGGTTTGCTACCGGAGACTGATGTCAAAGTGTCATCTAACGCAGCAGGCTCGCTCGGCTATGGAGCATATCTGAAGGGGCAATGGTTTGCTGGCCCCTGGCCACCATCCCAGCAGTCGCAGTCTATTGCCTACAAGGAGCTCTTCCCGATAGTTTTGGCAGGTCATGTCTGGGGACATTCATGGGTCAAGAAACATGTTCTTTTCCGCTCTGACAACGATGCAGTAGTCCACATCCTGATTATCCGCACCTCGAGAGTGCCTTGCTTAATGCAGTTGCTTCACAGCCTCTTATTTTCAGCTGCCCGTCACAGCTTCTCCTTCTCTTCCCAACATGTCCCTGGTGTTTCTAATCAGCTAGCTGATGCCTTTTCTTGTTTTAATTGGCAGGAATTTCGTCGCTTGGCTCCGGAGGCTCAGCCGCTTCCCACAGTGGTCCCTCCCGAACTCCTGGCAGAGTTAACCTCTCCGCTTTAGAACAGCAGTGCCACTCCTTCCTGCTTCAAGGCCTGGCCCCCTCTACGCATCGTTCTTATGCATCGGCCCAAGCTCAGTTTATCTCCTTTTTCTCTCAACTGGGTAAGCTCCACGCTTCAGGTTCTCACTGTGCCTGTTTGCTACCTTCTTGGCTAATCGGATTCAGCATTCTTCCATTAACGTCTACTTGTCTGGGGTTTGCGCACTCCATATTGAACAGGGGTTTCCAGACCCCATCGCCAACTGTCTCTGCCCTCAGAGGGTGGTCCGTGGCATCAAGTGCTGTCAAGGCTCCTCGTCTTCTTCCCGCTTGCCGATTACTGATGACTTGATGCTTCTTATTTGGCGGTCCTTGGATCTTTGTCTCCCGGATCACCTCATGTTTTGGGCAGCTTGCTCCCTGGGGTACTTTGGTTTTCTACGGGCTTCAGAGTTCACAGTGCCTAATCTGGCTAGTTTCTCTCCGTCCCTTCACTTAGGTGTTCAAGACATTGCAGTCGATTCTCTGTCCGCCCCCTCGTGCATGCGCTTAAGAGCCGCCCTCTGTTAATACCAACTATCATCGCTTGGACGAGAAAAAATGAAATTCCTCAAACTTTCTCAGATGAATGGTCTAGATAAGTGATTCACAAAAATATAACTTTCAGTTCAATTCGATTCGTATTTTAGCGCTGGGGCGACCACCTTGGTTTTGCCGCTCTGGGAGGGCTTTCAGCGGCCATTTTAGGGCAGTTTTTAACAATTTGCCATACAAATAAAACGTTATAAATCCAGATAAAAACCCATTATTCGAGACAAGCAAATGTTTCTTGTTACGTTGAAGGGCTGTTTTGGGAATTTAATCAACATCTGAATTTTTTCGAGATTTTTACATTTCTTCCCTTTCGAGCTACTTGTGAAGCGCCTTAAAAATGGCGAAATTTAAAGGAAAATATCGCCAAAAGTACATCAATTGAGATCCCAAAACTACACTCCACTTAAAGAGCAATGTCTCACGTGTAAACATATACAATAAAAATTTGGGGCAGTTAAAACTATAAAATGTTAGAAGAAGAAGTCTAAGGTGTGCTTTTGTCAACAAACACCGCCGTCCTAATTAGCATAATAACGTGAAAATAACGATGCACGAAGAAAATAATGATATATTCCACTTACCTCGCGACATGTCGACAACTGGATGTTCCACGATACCTTATGTTATATTATCAGTAGGTTTCAGCCGCATTTTCGATGCTTAGTAAACGAAATCACTCTAACACATTCCAACGGTTAAGCTGATTTCAACTCCACGAAGCCCGCGTCATAACATCTTTCGCCTCATAATCGCCGTTTGCAAGACGTTTAACAATTTGCTGAGATCCTTACTGTCCCAAAAGTCTGTCAGCAGCCTTTAAATCCTCCTCTTAATCGATAATTCTCGTCAAGAACTCGTTTAAGTTCAGTTCTGTTTCGATCTGTTGCCATTATTCCACAGATTGCGTTACACATAACAAGTGCACATTTCAACTGGTAGGGATAGAGAGAGGGGTGGGGGGGGAGGTAAGAAATGAAACTGTAACTGGCTTAAAGCCATTTTACGTATTTCAGTGGCTAAACTAGTAATCAGCTTTCTCACGGAATGATTTGATTATGAGCTACTGCTTGGAAATTTGCGTCATTTTTTGTGGTCGATGGAGGGTAGTGGGGGGGGGGAGTGGCTGGACGCGAATTGTATCAAAAAGAACAAGATAGCCAGTATCAGGTCAAGAGACAATGATCTGTATATTATCTATTGCTCAGGTTAATCAGTTCATTTATGATGCCCTGTTAATTAGGGGTTTTTGGGAAACTGGTTATTTAGGTAAAAAATTAATTAACAAGATACACGAAATTTATGTCGGCGGCCCGCGTCAGAGAACATAGTCATTTATCAATATAACGTGTCTTTCACCTCGTCAAAACCATTTTCAAGTTGTTAATATTTGCTAAAATGCCTACTGATTCACAAGTCTGTTAGCAGCCTTTAAAATCCTCCTTTTAACCAAAGATTCTCATGAACTAACTCGTTTAAGATTGCACAGTGGTCATCATGGTTATGTCCTATATGGATATGTGGGCTAGCATGAAGTTCTGACCGTTCCACCGTGATATAACTACATACTAAAAGTCCTGAATAAATGCTTATAGCAGTTGGCAAACATTTATTTTACCCTAAACAGCAGATCATTGTTGAGGCTCCATTACAAGAGGGGGAGGGGGGTTCTGTGTATCCCATAACCTATTAATCTCTGGCCTAAATATCCCGTACCCTGTTCATTCCAGCTTAACGATTTGCTACTCAATGTCCCGCTTCATCTGATCTAAACATCCTCTACCCCATTAATTTTTTCCCTCACTTTCGTATATTGTTAATTTTGTACCCAAATAGCGAGTATCCTGAAAACCCCTAACAGTGACTCACTGATGAACTGACAATACTGATCAAGAGGTTACTTGACCAGACACTGTGCACCCCTTCCCCCCCCCCACCACGACCACGAAAAAAAAAAATAACCTACAGAATGACTCAAATTTCCCAAACAGTAGCTCATGTTCAAATAATTCCGTGAGAAAGCTGATTACTAGTTTAGCCACTGAAATACGTAAAATGGCTTTTAAAGCCGGTTTCAGTTTCATTTGCTACCCACCCTACCCCTGCCAGTTGAAATGTGCACTTGTTGTAACGCAATCTGTGGAATAATGACAACAGATCGAAACAGAACTGAACTTAAACGAGTTCTTGACGAGAATTATCGATTAAGAGGAGGATTTAAAGGCTGCTGACAGACTTTTGGGACAGTTAAGATCTCAGCAAATTGTTAAACTTCTTGCAAACGGCGATTATGAGGCGAAAGATGTTATGACGCGGGAATCAGCTTAACCGTTGGAATGTGTCAGAGTGATTTCGTTTACTAAGCATCGAAAATGCGGCTGAAACCTACTGATAATATAACATGAGGTATCGTGGAACATCCAGTTGTCGACATGTCGCGAGGTAAGTGGAACATATCATTATTTACTTCGTGCATCGTTATTTTCACTTTATTTTGCTAATAAGGACGAAGGTGTTTGTTGACAAAAGCACACCTTAGACTTCTTCTTTTAATATTTTACAGTTTTAACTGCCCCAAAATTTTATTACATATTTTTACACGTTAGACATTGCTCTTTAAGTGGAATGTAGTTTTGGGATCTCAATTGATGTACTTTTGGCGATATTTTCCTTTAAATTTCGCCATTTTTAAGGCGCTTCAAGAGTAACTCGAAAGGGAAGAAATGTAAAAATCTCGAAAAAATTCAGATGTCGATTAAATTCCTAAAACAGCCCTTCAACGTAACAAGAAACATTTGCTTGTCTCGAATAATGGGTTTTTATCTGGATTTATAACGTTTTATTTGTATGGCAAGTTGTTCAAAATGTGCTCTAAAATGGCCGCTGAAAGCCCTCTCAGAGCGGCAAACACAAGATGGTCGCCCCAGCGCTAAAATACAAATCGAATTGAACTGAAAGTTATATTTTTGTGAATCACTTATCTAGACCATTCATTTGAGAAAGTTTGAGAAATTTCATTTTTTCTCGTCCAAACGATGATAGTTGATATTTATAGAGGGCGGCTCTTAAAAATCAAGGGCTCAAAGACAGATGCGTTTCTATGGGAAAACCCGTCAATGTAGTTTGTATTTCCGGTTGATTCGCGGCGGCACTCACACTTGTTTCAATCTACAGCTATTATGATGCCGAAGCCTGTATTCCGCCGACTAACAAGCATAGAACTAAAGCTGGATTATAGGCTGCCAGGAGTATCAAGCTCTCTAGGTCAAATGCAAAGAAGGATGCGGCACAAAACAAAGGTCTAACTGCTGAAAAGGTTCGTATTACAAGCTGTGAAATTTTTATTGAATGATGTCATGTAAACACTTTTTCTTCACAAATAAGCTGGAATGAAAACAAAGGAAGTTGTATAGTAATCTCTGTGTCACACACTCAAACCATGTTATGTCATTTTAGCCCGTTTCAGAGCATAATAATATTATTGCTTAAGTGTAGGCAGCTTATTTTCTTTCTAGTAAACAGGAACTCGTCTATGAATAAAGCTTACTTCCCATGATAATTTGTAGAAAATGGTCCATTAAGCTTTATACAGCAGGTAGAAACTTTAGATGACAATGATAAAAAATATGGGAGAAGTTTAATTGGGAAATATTATATCATCATTATTTTATGGTTAGCTATATTATTTGTACATGTTAAATATATGCTTTTTATATTAAGGTTAAAAAAGATGCTGTCAAAACTGTAAAAACTAGGGGAGGAGACATCAATGATAGAACTGAATTGCTATCAGAGTACAAGATGCAGTTTGGTGGTTTCAGTGGGCAAACATTTAAATGGGTCCTTGAAAATGCACTGGGGTATACAGTATGGCTCGTTGATAGCATGAGAAATGAGACAGCAATGTCATTAGCCCTCAGCCAGAACAAACATGCCTTTGAGGAGTATGCCCAGCTGTTCCCTGAGTGCAGAGAGGTGATTGCTAAAAAGAGAGAGGAGAGGCTGAAAAAGTCCAACCAACAGAATCCAACAGCAACACCAACTGCTACGCCCATTCAATCCTCTGGAGGAAGTGCTACATCAGTTGCAGGTGTACGCAGAAATGTTGGGAATGCTAGTGTTCACACTGCTACTGCTGCAGCTGTCCCGCTACTCTGGCGGAAAGCCAGCCCATGCCAAATATCAGCTGCAATATCCACGAGCTTGTCAACAACCAAGCGGAGTAGCATGCCAAATATTCTGGCTTCAAGCAGGATAACAGCCATTAGACAGAATGCTAGTAGATCCCCTAGCCAGTCTCCAAAGTCTAATGATGATGAATTATGCTCTGTTGTGGACAAAGTTAAACAAGAACTAGGTAAAAAGTTTCTGCTTGCTAAATTACATATATAATAATCTGTTCTTACAAGGTACTTTCAGTTTGTTTAGTTTGTTTAGAGTAATTATTTATTTTTAAAAATTTCATTTAGGGATTTCAAGAGCTGAAGTGACCACCACCACCACCACCAGCGAACCGGGCCTTCGTTCCACCACCACCAGCAAACCAAGCCAGCCTTCTGTTTCCAACCTCGGCGAGTCCCAGACAGATGGTACACAGTGCCATGAACAAGGTAATTGTAGTGTCTGGTATTATATTTTTAGTCTCAATTTCAAACAGTCTGTAGTACATGCAATAGCTGTAAAAAAATTTCTGCTTATCAACAATTTACTTTTTGAATTTGCTTATTACAGAAGTCCTACTTCCTCCAGGCTGGAAACAGACTCTCCCAAAGGCTGATCATGCTTGGATATCAAAGGCCTTATTTAAAACAAGTGCACATACTGGCAAACCTGAACTGGACATGGCCAGGTATAAATTAAAACAACTTAAGTGCACTAAAATGCTGAGAATACCACTGTAACCTGTCTTTACTTTTATGTTTGTTTAGAATTGACAGGATATGGTGCTACCCTCCACAGCCCACCCTAATCTGTAGTCAGACTCCTACTTCAGAGAGATACTTTGCAAGGCCATTACTCTTCTGGATGCCAAGAAAGCTATGGTGTGTTAAGCTGCACTGTCCCCACCCTGGATGCAACCAAAAAGAGCTCACAAGTGCAGGTCTATACCCACACACTCATCGAGTTCTGGACATGGATGGCTATTACAACCTTGCCGCAGAATACCTACACTGCAGTAACTGTCACGGAAAGGTTGTTGTGCTTTTTAAACCAGCATGAATTAAGTTAATTACTTCTTAACTTTGTTTCTATTTTTTGCAATTTATTTGTTTCATATATATTAATTTATTCTATTTTATTACTGTCTTTAATACTTATTTTATATTTATTTTAAAGAAGAAATATGTTTTTATTTTTAGGTTATAAGCTGGAGTTCTCCAATAGTAAACCAACTATTATGCCACAGACTGCAGTTTACAGCTCTTCTGACATACCATTATGCATGTGATGTGAGAGTCATCAGGATGTTGCGACAGAGAGGCCTTGGGAACAGTGCAACCCAGCTACAGAAAAAAATGACAGAGCAGCATAGTGAAAAGTGGCTGGCTAGGACCATCCAGTACTTGAATAATTGGAAAATACACTGGTAAGTAATATTAGTAATATTATAGGGGTAAACAGGGCCTAAGCATAAAGTAATCATGAAGGTTATTCAAAACTACATACATACAATTGCTTCATCATTTTAACATTCTTAGGTGAACTTATTGGAGTGGAGTGCCTTTATAGTCACACTGGCAAAGTCCTTCACTACATCACAGATGACACTGAGGAACAACAACAACAACAACAACAACAACCTTTATTTATGTGTCAAATCTAAAATAGCAGTTATACAACCACTAACTGGGGACACTAAATACTACCTAAAAATTTAAGAATTTAAAAATAAAACTATATATATGTACAATTTAAAATCTAACCTAAGTCTTACATAAAAGGCAGTTTTCACATTTACTATCAGTCAATTTAGAAACAAGGTCTATTCTACGTATGTAACATTTAAAAGATGATATGGATGTCAGTTCTCTTACACTTCTTGGTACAATTGCCCATATTTTGGAACGTTCTGTGGGTCCACTCTCTGATCTCGATCAAGGCCAGGAAGCTGATTAAGGGTTTGTAGATGATGGTGATGACCAAACAGTGGCTCCTGTTGAGACTATACTGGCTGTGCAACAAGCTGATTCTGGTAAGCAACTTGCTAAATACCTAATGAATAAACATCAAGCCCTATTAATTCTGCAATTAATTTTTAAATTAATTTTTTAAATTTATTTTTTAAACAGGTATTGCTTAAGGTGGCACTGAAAACAGTGCAGATTTGAATACTTCATCCTCTTTGAACTCCTCTTGTGACTCAGAGGTATATTTTGTATATAATTTATAAGTTATAAAGCAAAATTGAAATTCTAAGGTGAAATTAATTTTATTTTTTAATTTTTTTTTTAATCAACAACTTAATTAAAAGCATATTTTGCATCATATTATTGTAAGGATTCTGTTGGACCAGATAACATTGGTGGTTTTGATAAGGTGGAAGCAATAGCATCATACTTGGTTTCCCTGGTGCCTGCTGACAACACAGCCATCGCTTTAACAAATGACCAGGCTAGCAATATTATAAGCCTTTGGAATCAGTTGGACCAGTATGATAAGAGACCAACCACATTCTTTCCCCGCCACCATACAAAGGCCTCTGGACGCTTCAAGGCACCAAAGAAAAGAAAAAGTATTGTTGTCCCAGGGGTTGAGAGCACTAAGAGGTAACTATTTAAGAAAACTAAATGATAAATGATAATGAAAAAAATACCAAAAACGGAAATAAATTTTGATACAGTAAAAAAGATTTTGTAAGGTGCAATAAGTTACTTGATTAGTGCAGGTCATTGTCTTATAAGTGTGTACTGTGTTAGATGTTTCCTAGGCAACAATGCTGGCCCTGCACAATGGCCCGACTGCAACCACTATGTGGAGTCCATTATCTCCAAGCTACCGTACAGTTCCGATAGTAACGACCCCCCGAAAGTAGCAACCCCCCGAAAGTAGCAACCCCCTGAAATTATCGTCAATTTTTTGTGGCTGCTAGTAAATCCCGAAAGTAGCGACCCCTCCCTCCCATATTCACAAAACGCCATAGTGGTGAAGATGAAAAACACAAATGGCGGCGAACAAGATGCCACTACAGTTTGACACATGCCTGATAGTCTAGCGGAGGTCCTGTACAAGCCATTGCTGGAAAAGGAAATCAAGATGACTTGCCATGTATCTGGCCAAAGCAGGAGTGCGCCAGAAGGTGTATGGGTTCAAGGAGGAGGCATTGAGATTCCCTGTGTTTATGAAATTGGGATCAAGAAAGGATTTAGAAGTCTAAGAAAAGAACTGAGAGACAAACTAATACAACTCGTCCCGACCACTGACAATACAATCTAGGAAGATATCCGGAACCCACCCATGTCGCAGTTAAAACATGAAACTGGATAGACGAATTTTGTCTCCTTTGTTTACTGGTGTTGATATTGATTTACGGTATTTTATTAAAGTATTGCTGTCGGTACATGTACGTATTTATCATTGTTACCTTCTTTTTATGAAACACAATCTATACATGTGGAATGCAAACAAAATGTTGTTCTTTTTTCATTTTATGTTCGTTTAAATTTCGGGAAAAAAAACTCACGCCAGCTCTATTTGTAAACAATTTCTGTTCCCCGAAACTAACGACCCCCCTAAAGTTACGACCCCCAAGGGCTGCTAATTCCGAAAGTAACGAGGGTCGCTACTATCGGAACTCTACGGTATGTGACCAGCATCCTACTGCCGTACGATCAAAGGGAACTTCTGTTCAACGTTAGTCTCTGCTTATGAAGTCTTACCAGCACATCAGAAATGCGATACTCAGCAATGCCCGTGTCATGGCAAAAACAAAAGGGCTCTGCAACTGGTGGAGATCAATCAGACAACTATCAGTCAGTGGTAAGTTTGTGCGCTGCTCTAAAAAAATGTAATGAGCATAAATGTTTACTGCAAATACTGTACTTATAAAGTTTTCTGTGTTGTTAAAAATTCAAGGTACAACAAGAAGGAGAAGAGAAAAGAGCTGGACATTATACAGCAAGGTATCAGACTTGTGCAACCAGAAATGGCGTCCAGTCAGCCCCTCCCTGCTGCAGGAACTAAGCCAGCATCTCTCCCAACAGTCAACTTTCCTGCTCCATTTACCCATACACTACCACAGAACACTGCAGGCCAGGCAAACGTGAGAGGGAACCAAAGAGCATTACCAGTAATCTCACAAGTTCCCCTTCACATCCAGCCCACAACACAGATGCTGATGCTGCCTCATCACCCTGTGCTTAAGGTGGTTCAAAATAGTTTTATGGCGCGCGCAAATGGGTTCTAATCTCACACGCGGCGCGGTTTTTAAAACCCACGAAGCCAAGTAAACAAATCTGGCGACTGTGATGTACTTTCGCCTCCTTTTTGGGCTTCGCTGCAGAGCTCATGGGAGAAATTGTAATGGCATCCTTCCATCTATCTGGAAGTCTTCTACGTTGGCTACTTCCTTTCTGCAACGTTATGTCCGTGCTTTGTCGCCAACTCGCAGTGACCAAGATAAATCTTATGATCGTACTAGCTTTTTTACGAGAGTTCCGTATGGATTTCTAGGGCTAGGTGTTGCTGTTTATTCAGTTGTTTGGGGCAACCTTAATGCAAAATGTGCCGGAGAGGAAACATGCTGTAAGGGTGAAAAACGTGCTGTAAACGGGAAAACACCTGAAACGTCGCCCCTGAAAATCGATAGCGGTGAAGTACGTGACACGTCTTGTCGCTTTTCGTCGTTTGGCAAAATTCAAAAGAAAAAAGGAAAAAATGCTCGAGCGGTTAGTTTTCTGAGAGGCAATACGGTGAAGAGAAAACTTCAGTTTGATGGGGAAGAGGGAAGAGAAGATGAGGGACAACCCAAACGAAGAACGCAAAGTGTTTCGGTGAGATATTTGTTTTGCTTGCCTTTCAATTTGTAACTTCAGACTGGTCACGCGAGGTAACAACTATAAAGAGCTCGTTATTTGACCGTCTATTTTTTCAGTATCACGAAAACCTTGAAAGAACTATTCCATCGGGAACACGGATTGTCGATTTTGATGCTATACGAGAAGGCTTAAAGACATGTTCCAGCTGCCTGAAAGGTATTTTAAAATTTGTGTTCAGTACAACTATTTCTCACAATAAATTCCACAATAAACACAGTTTGATTTGCAGTTGTGGGAAAAATAAAAATTGAAAGGTTGATAGAGCAAACTGAAAACAGACCAAAAGAACAACAAAAACAATTATTTTGAGTTGTTTAGTGGCTCTCGAAATAGATTGAAATGAATCATTATGACAATACATGATAGTAACTCTAAAAACCATAGGTTTAAAGGAGAGCAACCATCTTATTACCATAATTAAAATTCAAATGAAAACAAACATGTACTTGTCAATACTGTAACATTCAGTTTCATAAATAAACAACATCAAATTCATACTTTTAGGACCCTTGCCCTTCATTCACTTGTATGGTGAAAACAAGTATGGTCTTGCAAGCACTTTTCTTTCAATTGCCCCATTTGTGGTGCCCAAAACAAGGTCTCAACTTCAAACTCTCACAGCACTGGCCACAGAGGGCCACAAGCATTTGATGTAAATACAAGAGCAGCCCTTGGTGCCCTACATGCTCGAATTGATCACACACACCTGAGTGCCATAAAATCGACACCGGATGCTCCATCTATGAGCCATGTGACATTTAAAACAAGGGAATGAGAAATTGAACATGCCTTAGAAAAAGTAGCCCGAAATAGTTGCAGTAAGTTCACAGAAGCAGAAAAGGAAAATGTCTTGAAAGGTAATTGAAATAGTAGCTGTTATTGATCAATAATAAATATTGACCAGCAAACAACTGATGATAAATCCTGTAACTATGACAAATAACTGTTCATGTCCTCTTGCTTACATCTCCAATTTGTTCAAGTTAGTAGAAGACAAAAATATAACCAAGAATTAATGTAAAATTATTAAATTACATCGTTGTTTTGAAAAAATTTCCATACAATGGTACAGCAATACAGTGTAATTATCAACTGAGTTACAAACAAGTGAAACTATCTTCACAAACTTAAAAATCAAAATGGCTTAAAATATGTTGTCTAATTTGTAAAGCCCTACCTTAAATGCTTACTCACAAAGTCAAACAAAGTTAAAACTAAGCCCAGCCTTCTTGGGACATCGAATTCTCTAAATTGCTATTATTTTCCTTAAAGGTGGAGGAACTGCTGACCAAAACGGTCTCATTGGTATAGCTGTGTCCTATGATATGGCATGGCAACGGCGCAATGGTGGACACAGTTCCAGCACAGGACATGGAGCAGTTATGGGTGCATTTACAGGAAATATCCTTGATTATGATACAAGGTGCAAATTATGCCGGGTTTGTGATAGTGCAGCCAAAAAGGGGAAAAATCCTAAAACTCACGACTGCCGTAAAAATCATGTTGGGTCGTCAAAGAGCATGGAGCCTGATGTTGCAGTTGACTTATTTCAAAGGGCTGTTCAATCGAAAGTTAAATATAATGTTTACACTGGTGATGATGACACCACAACTCAGTCTCACATACAAGAAAAAGTTTCCTATGAGGTTGAAAAACAGTCTGATGTTATACATACAAAGCGATCTTTACTTTCAAAACTCTACACAACAAAAGTTTCCAGGATGCTCATCCCTCTCAGTAAAAGTGATCTCCTACTTGGCTAAATGCTTTGGATACTGTGTAGCCCAGAATAAGAACAATCCAGAAGCCCTCCAAACAGCAATAAGGAACATTGTTCCTCATGCATTTGGAAAGCATGAAAATTGCAGTGAAACGTGGTGCCAGTTCAAGAAAGATCCAACAATTTACAGACATAGTGAACTGTTATTTGGTAACGATTTGCACAGAGATGACTTAGAAAAGGCCTTGACAAAAGTTTTTGAAGATTATTCAACTGACATTGTGGTAAAGAAACTAGCTCCAGCAACAAATTCCCAGCAAAATGAGGCATTCAATAATGTTGTCGGATCAAAAACTCCCAAAATTCGTTTCTACGGTGGGAGTGCAAGCAATGATTTCCGGGTTGCTTGCGGAGTAAGTCAAACTAATGAAGGACATAGTTATATCTGCAAAACTTTGAAAGAGGTAAACATAGAGCCCGGTTCTCACTGTACCACTTTCAATAAAGCCGTTGATGTTAAATCTTCAAAAGAAAAGATGAGAAAATCTTCCATTTTGTTCAAGAAACGACGATCGCAATCACATCGCGCTAAATTGGGTTCTAATGCGAGGAGTGAGGCAAGAGAAGGGGCCACTTACCAAACGAACGTTGGTCTAAATTTGGATGCAACAAAGGATGACTCCATCGCCAAACTACTGAAGTTAGCTGAACAGTTAGAGAAAACTAGGTTTCAGGAGTATGAAAGCATGGTGCCACCGTTTAAAACACGCCCCAAACAGCCTAAAATATCATACAACGAAGCAATAAGTTATCAATTCGTAGTTTTTGATATTGAGACAACTGGTTTAAGTAAACAAACACAGATTTGCCAACTAGCGCCTATTACTAAAGAGGGGAAAATTTACAACGAGTATGTGCTACCTACATGTCACATCGACCACCATGCTTCTCGAATCAACAAATTATCTGTCAAAGTGGTAAACGGTCAAAGAACTTTGCTCAAGGCGAACGTGCCAGTACATTCGGTTCTTCTCAGTGAATGTCTACAAAATTTCACCACTTTCCTGTTTCATGACAAACGGATTGTCACACTATTCTGAATGGCCACAATTCATCTGTTTTTGACACCCCTTCTCTTCTACGATGCGCTGGACCTGTTTTAAAGAAACTACTGTCTTCAAATAATGTCTTCTTCGCCGATAGCCTTCACCTCGTACGAGCACTCATCAAAGCTGGTAACCCGTCACTAAATCCTGAAGGGAAAGCTTGCAAGACAAATCTTCCCGCTGTTTTCCAAACTGTATACAGTGAGCAGTTTGCGGCACATGATGCTTTGGAAGATGTTCTTGCACTTCGTCGCGTCCTTTTTCAATCCCCTTTGAAGGTAGCAGTCGCTGACATCGTCAACAACAGCAATATCAAATCCACGTCCTTCGCTTACGAAGACATGCAGTTTCTCAATGAATGCCTCGAACGCATGCAAACTTTCAAAGAAAAGCTGTATTCACAAGGTGACGATGGACTTGTTAAGCAAACAGTTATTCAAAAAATTTCAGAAAGCGGCATATCATATCAGGATTTATCCGATCTATATGCCAAAGCTGGGAAAGAAGCACTGGTTGCAATCCTCAGCAAGGCGCCAACGAATTCAGCATCAAGTCGATCCACGCCACGAGGAACAAAACATCCGGCTACTTTGGCAAAAATAATACAGTACTTTGATAAAAACTGATGTTTTAAACTAATATTGGTCCCCGAGAAAGGTAAAATCGCGCAATTGTAAGTTGTTCTAGAATCTTGTAGAACAACACATCACATGTACAAAACACTGCCAACTGCGAAATCAACAAGCCTAATCTCGTGCGATCTCGTGTGTGCAGTTGACGCACATGCGCAAATGCTGATCTTATCGTGTCGAAATTTTGGAGTTTTTTATAACTTTAATCACTCATATTTCCGCTTCCGCTCTTTGGATCTTTTTCATTTTTTCGGTGATAACCAGGATCAATTGGCTGCATACATAGTCTGATTTTACAAAAATTCTGTAGGCAGGAAAAAAGTAAGAGAACAATAGTCAAAAAGAGGATTTTTTCTTAATCTACCCTCTTGATGAAAATCTCTGTGTAATGTTTCTGGCGACGGTGTGCATTTGTACTTGTTTGCAAGTATGATCTTCCACTGTAGATTTCAAGATGTCGGTCATGGTTTTCACTGATGAAGGCTGGTACTTTTTCACCACCCATCCACCGGACAAACCAGCGTCACTGCAGGTTGCTTTAAAAGCATCTCTAAAGGCCCCACTGGAGATGGGCTCCTCCTCTATTTGCAAGTTAATCGAACAAGCTGGAACCCATTTGTTCTTTTCTACATCAAAATGTTTGAGTTGTAGAGTGGTAGTTTTCAATGGCTTCACCAGTGTTCCGGCTCTAAAAAGTTGTGCGATCGACACTGATTTGGGCACGACTGTTGGTGTAGTTACACGTTTAACCCATGATGGTGAAGCTGGCGCAGACTTGGGACGAGCAGGTGTACGTTCAAATGACGCTTCCGGAGCCCGAAATGTGCGACCAGCATTCTCTTTTGGCTCAAGAAATCAGATGAAGAATACTTTGCGACCTTTGATCTGTTTGAACTTAGAACACGATGGACCTCTGTCTGATGTGAGAATATCGCATGATCCAGCTGGAGCGTTGTAAAATCTTTCACAGGCTTCCTTGATGGTTTCTAAATTGAGTTCCTCGTAATCTTCAAAGGGAACGAAGTCTCTGGTGTCCAATGGCTCGTATTTTTTTAATCGTCCTGAGGCAGTAGACGACATTCTCTGAACCAGTATATCACTCGGAACTTTTCCCACACCTGGTTTCTTTGCATTGTTTCTCTTATTTCCAACACATTTTTCAAACTCTTCCCAAGACTCCTTCTCTGCTGCTGGTCTTCTCCGTTTCATATCTTTGTTTAATCACAACCAAACAGCTCATACACTCTAGTCGCAGTCGATGCTGCGCGCGCTTTAGCTTTGACAAGAACATGCCGCAGTCCCAGGCCTTACCGCGTGGAATGATAACGCTGGGCCGTTCAATTTCTTTTTAATAGTGATAGCGCTGGTCCTTTCCCAATAGGCATTTGCAAAATTTAAAGTTAAAATCATATTTGATTTAAAGTTGAAAAACCTTTTGAAATCACTCTGACTTTTAAAAGACAATTCAAAATAGCAATTGTAAGGAAAACCGAAGATAAAATAAAATGAAAACGCGAATAGAGTTGATCATTTCAGTAGAAAATGATGTCGATCTCTGTTTTGAGGTTAAAAAGACATGTGATAATGATGGGCCACCATACTTGAGCGATGTGATGTGGAGAGAGACTGGGAATGAGTACAGAGAAAAAAAGTTAGATGGCGGGTCACAGTGAGACAGAAGATCCGGGGGGAAAGTAGAAAACACTGACCCCCGATCCACGTACTACCCACTGACCCCCTCTCCAGGGACTACCCTACGGACTACTCCGCGGACTACCCTACGGACTACCCTAAATAATCAACCAAATTACTTTAACGGGGAAGAAAAACACAAGACGCCAGTACCTGCTTCCACGTGGTCAGCATTAGGTAACATAGTGTGAAGTAGACCCGAGCGATCGTCATTTTCCGATTGTACTCGTGACGTCATTTCCCAATGACAGTTGTTCTTTCGGAAATAGACATGGCGGCTTTTGTGTAGACACTTTTATAGTGTGTAGACTATAAACCCTGATGCACAGCACGGTCTTCCTTTCGTATAAAAAGCTAGAAGCTCAGCTCAGTTCATGAATTGTTTTGGTTGTAGGATTAGCTGAATAGTGACCAGTTCTTTCTGGGGGCAAATATCATTTCTCTCAAAATTGTGCTGTCCTACCTCAACCGATGTTTCTTCATTGAAGTCACGGTTAGGACAGTTCTCATAACATAGGGTGAGGATGTATATACGGCTAGCGTCCAGTAAAGCGAACTAATTTTGAAAGTGGACAATAATAAATATCAATATCATATCAATTGCTCTGGATTTGTCCTTTATAATTATGTTTTATGTCTGCGTGAATTATTAAGTCTGATTGTTTTAATGTCCAGATGTTTTACACGGGTACCGCAACAACTCCATTGAGAGTCAGAAGGGTGTGAGTATAGTACTGTTTTGGGGCAGATACATGTATATCGATATTAAATGAAAGAAAATCACTTGCATGAAAAGGAAGAAATAAATAAATGCGATGTTTAAAACAAATTTTAAACAAGTCACGCCACTCTGTCTTACCCCACACCAAGTTAATCTTTAACTGCCCTCTTCCGCTGACCTGCCTGTTATGCGGGAAAATCAGGCGGGAGAATTCAACCTCTTCATCACAGAATGGAAGAGATGGAAGAGATGGAAGAAGAATCGAAAGCAAAACCCAGAGATACCTCTTTTTCCGAGGAAACCTTCCAACCGTTGGGCTATGTTCCTTCTCTGGATCACGCTGAAAAGTTGATCTCAAGTTTCGAAGCAAAAAACACTGTAAAATTTTCTTGTTACAAGGTGGACAAAAACTTTGGAAATGATGGTAATTTAAGTTATTTGTTAAGTTTTGCTCTTGGGAATTTTTATATTTTAACAGGTAAAATTTGAACGCCCCCTCCCCTCCCCCAGCTACCGTATTTTGGTTACAGTATTTTATTACTTACTTTTTTTTTTGGTGTCAACAACACCTCATCTGTATAATGTGTTGTTCCAGAAAATATCCATACCCCTCCCACGGAAGGTTTTTTAGTTTGAATCCCCCCACCCCTCCGGAAATTTCATTTTACTGTCATACTTTCCTTTAAAAAATGGGGCTTTTGAAAACCCCCACTCCCTTGGAATTTCCATTAACCTTCCTTGGGGTGGGCATGGATATTTTCTGGAACTACACAATCTGGTATAATCTATGTTTAGATATGTTTTGGTAAATATGTTGAAATGCTAAGTAAAATCATAGCTTGCATTTGTTTGCCATGAAATGATGGTTTTGGTTGTCTGTAGACTATAAAAAAGGAAGTCACAGACTTTATTGGGAGGAACCGAAAGAAGTCAATGGCACAAAAATAAAGTTCACAGGAGTACCATTTTACATAATGGGCTGCAAGATATTTGACTGCCAACATGGGAAAGACAGAAATGCTGCCCTAAAAAGAAAGAAAAAGCAGCTACGTGAGCAGGTGTGTGTACAATTTATTACAACATTAGCATCACTGGTTTCAAATACTTTACATTACTTTACGTTCATATTTCTAAACATGCACAAACCTTACTGTTTTGTCTCTTTTTCCAGGATGGAGACTTCACATTTAAGAAGAACCGATTCCTGGCACAACCATCCAAAAAAGCCAATTGTCCAGCAAGGTTAAAATTACATCATTGCATTTCCAGAATACAAGGTATTTAATTACTTAATATGCAAAATGACAACTCCTAACAGTGACAAATATCAAGAAATGAATGTAGACAGCAAAAGCAGCTTCATAAATCACCGCCATCATGACAAAATAAGAATATTTACTGTTGGCAGTTAACAAAAGTAATAATATGAATAGTATTTAAGCAATAATGTCTTTCAAATGGTAATTATTGTTACGATGTAAACAATTGGTAAAAATAAGTCAATTACAAAATTATTTCCGGGTAACTTATTCTTTTCAGTAATCAATATAAAAATTTATTGATTATTATGTTGATTGCAGATTGAAAAAGATAGCAAACATGAGAGGGCAAAGGCATCTAAAAGATTGAGAGAGGATATGGCCAAAGGAAATGTGACATCTGAGCGGAGAATTTACATAGAATTTCCCACCCAGAAGGACCATGCACATCATCTGATGGGAGAGGTAAGAAGTGCAATACATTAATATTTTTTTGGGAACTCCTAATCAACAGTATAACCAAACACTATTTTTCCATCTATCAGTGTCCTGTTTGATTCCAAAGTTCAAGGGGAATGAGACAGCATTGCACTTTCCTCTCTAATTTAGTGGGAAACATTGCAACATAAGCTAAGTGAAGTTCTAACAATATTATTCTACAAGCAATAATCTTATTTGAACAGAAAAACTCTTTGTACTTATTTGAAATGAACAATATTAACCCTAATAACAAGCCATTGTCAAGGACAACTACTCTCTGTCATATCTTGGGCTGTTACAGGTTGCATGCTTTCACTTTTGGGAGTCATAATCACATTTTGAAGTTCACGACATGTCATTTGTGCAAACTAACAAGGCCTACATCTTACCCTGGCAACACCAAGGTCAATGGTTAAAGTGGATTCATGCAGCAATCGTTTTTTCAGAGAAAAATCCAGGACAGTTAAAAGCTTTGAGGTCACAAGTATCTCAGAGCTTTTCCATTATCACAAATCTTACAAATTACATACATTTCTCACCAAAGGAATGTAAGCAGCTCATTAGACATGTCAAATTGACGTAAAGAAAGCTGAGTGACGATAACTCTCAATAAAGAAACGACAGTTTTCAATTTACAAAACATGTTTCGACATTCTCATGTCATCTTCAGTTGCAAATGAGCTTTTAACGGTTGTACATTTGAATTTTATATTAAGGTACGTTACAAAATTACGCGTCTAAACTTGCGTTACAATTTGAATATCAAGTGCGCAGAAAACAAAATTAGCGCACGCAAAAATAAAATAAAAGACACAAGGAACAACATAATCAAAAGGAAAGAGACAAATCTAGATGCCTCAACTGCTGATTAAGAATGGGACTTTCCCACTTAATGTGCAGTACCTCTTTGATCTTAATTTGGAATTTTGAGGCGGCAGAATCTAAGATCGTGAAACATTCTGTTGCACAAGAGTCATGACAGGCCCTAGATGATTGCAGGTGCCTGTAAACATGCAAAGACTTGTCCGACAAGAGGTGCTCACGAACACGTGTACAAAGGTGGCGAGTAGTCTCGCCAATGTAACTGGCATTACAGCCAGCACACGAAAATTTATAAACGACACCCGAACGTAGACCTTGCGGCACTGAATCTTTCACGCTGAACATGTTTCCAAGTTTAAAGGTACTAAAGACCAACTTAATATCTAAATCAGCTTTACAATAACGTTTGATTAGTTGTCTTAACTTAGTCTGAGCGATTTTAGAAAACTGGCCAACGTAAGGAACTTTATAGAAGTGCGTGGAAGTTTTCCTGGAGTTAGATGAGGCGTTCTGCCCAGTCAGAGAAGGATTCATTTTCTTTGAAAGATACCTGTGAATAATCTTGTCGTTGACCCAAGACGGAAAACAGTTTTTCCGTAATAAGAAAATAAGCTTCTTAACGTCCAGATGAAAACCAACCCAGGTATTGTTGATCTTATACACTCTGTCTAGTAATGTTCTTACTAAACCCAGTTTGTAATTCAAAGGGGAGAAGCTAAAATAATTAGTAAGAAGACCAGTAAACGTCTTCTTGCGATATACACTAGTAATGATCGATGGATGGTTGTTGTCTAGCAATATGTCTAGAAACGATAATTTCTTATCGATTTCCTTTTCCATTGTGAAACGAATACTCGGGTGCCTGGCGTTGATACAAGAAGAACATAAGTGCGTCTTGCTCATTATTAAACAAACAAAAGGTGTCATCAACATAGCGTCTATAGAACAGAACTTGAGAAGAAGAATAGTTATCTAACCAGTTTTTTTCATGATGTCCCATAAAGTCATGTAGTGGCCATTTAAGGTGCCTCATCAGAATAACTATTTCTAGTACTAAAAGTCGTTTTCAGAGCTATGACAGTTCTCTGTGTTTGTCAATAACTTAGACACAAAATTTAATACAATCATTTAAGGTTATGGTAATCTGATATCTCCACACATTTTCATTTCCACTCAGGGAAGTGGCCTATCTCAGCCTGTGGATGAAAGGATTATTAGAAAAATTGATCAGCTGGTTAATGTGGGAGTAAAAGACACCCGTGAGATGCGGAGACACCTTGATGTCTTTGTAAAAAATGAAATAATGTCAGAGGATGACATCCAGCCACTTCCCTCAAACCGAAGGTTTTATCCTAAGCTAAGTGACATAAGAAGCCACAAGTATCGGGCTAACATGAAACACAGATTCTCCAAAGTTGATCAAGAGAATGTGGCTGAAAAAGTTCTGCATTGGAAAGCGTCTAGCCCAGAGGACTTCTTCTATTTCCGCCCATATGGAGAGGCCCCTTCAGGGCATACAGATGTGGAAGGTGATAACGAAGAAGATATCCAAACCCTTCTTTTCATCCATCAAACTGCATGGCAGCGTAGACTCCTGCAAAGATATGGCAATGACATGTGTTTACTGGATGCCACATACAAAACAACCCGCTACTCTTTACCTTGTTTTTCCTTGTGGTGCGCTCGAATGTCGACTGCCAGGTAGCTGGATCATTTGTAGTGCAAAATGAAACATCCCATTGCATTAAAGAGGCCTTGCAACTTCTCAAAAATGAAAACCCTGATTGGAACACAAAAAACTTCATGACAGACAACTTCGAGCAGGAGATAACAGCTTTGGAAGAAATATTCCCAGGTACTATTAAGCTGTAGGACCTTAAAGGACTATAGAATGTAAACTATAGAATAGTGTTAGGGTGTATTTGCTCTTGGATACCATTTTCATAATATGTCACGCAATCCACCGTAGGAAAAAAGATGGCGGCTGTCCATTTTACCACAACACCTTGCAAACCTAAGTCTACAAGGGACAAAGAAAGCCATTTGCTACCGAACAATACTTGTCCCTGTACTAAGGACAATGAGTAGGGTAGGTTTGAAGACATTTTTAACGTTTCTGCATGTTTTTCTAAATGTTGTTAAAGGTTTTTGTGTGCTAAGAACTAAATGTACCAACTATAAATGGAAATGTACCGATTGCCATCTTTTTTCCTTGACAGAGGATTGTTGTGCTACAACTACTCTCTTGCAAGTAGATAAAATTTCTGTCCAACTACTAATGGGAAATAGTTCATTAGAGGCCAAACATTATTCAGTTGGAATATGAGTACTTACCACCTTTCACCCAAAGAAATTCAGGTACTTTTCACTCAGAAGTAACCAACCTGTTGCCAAGTCCAGATGAGAGACAATAGTTTGGACAAGAACAGATCTGAAACCAGAAATCATTTGCATGATAAGCTAAAGTATTGAAAACTTTGAATTGCAGGGTGTGCAGTATTTCTGTGTGATTTCCACAGAGAGCAAGCTTGGGAGAGATGGACGACCAAAGCAGCAAATGGAGTATCACCAATTAAAGATGAAGTACTAGCAAAATTTCGGCTTATAGCAAATTCAGAGACAGAGAAGATTTACCAGGAAAAAGTGCGGTCCTTGAAAGAATCTAATTTCTGGAAGGAAAATCAAAATCTACAGGTGTGGTTTGAAAACCACTGGTTAAAAGAGCACAAGGTCAGTGCAAGTTATACACATGCAAAGGAGCTAGCAACTGTTCTAATTGTTCTTACTCTTGATTGACCTTTGCCTAATACAAGGTTTATGTTATCAGTTTCGAGATTTGGAAATCTTACTTACGGTTGTACACTGTACCTAGTTGTGTTTATTTGAATATTAATTTATGATTGTTTGTTTTCACTGATCCTGAAAAGCCCCGATGGGGAGTGGCCAATTACGTACATGTATATATTCTAACACATACATTTTTAATGTAACGTTTGTCGTCATTTCAAACCTTTTATTTTCTAGCGCTGGCTAAAAGCATTCAGAAAGGAGATCTCCATTCACACAACAAATGGTGTAGAACGCCAAAATGAAGATCTGAAGTACAGCTTCCTAGCAAGCCATCGTGACAAGTCTCTCAGTGGTCTTCTCTCCATACTCATTACAGAGTTTCTTCCAGACAAGTATGCAAGGTAAGGGTGTCTAATGAAATAGAGATACCAACAAGCAATAAACACATCATTGTCAACAAGTGTCATAACTAAGGAGTAAATGAAAGTAGACCAAATTTGCACAATGATAAGCAGGAACATGTAATGCAATAATAATAACACAAAATATAAACTTCATTACAGTCTAACTTAACCAATCAGAAAACACAATGGTTGAATTTGAAGCATATTTTTCAGCCATGTGTAAGGAAAATGAATTCAAGTTGTATTTTCAGTCGTCAATAGTCAGCAGTATGATTATCTTCTAAGGTCTGCTATTGAATTTATTTCCTTTAGATATGTAGAGAAGAACACAAGGTGCCACTCGCTCTACCGTCCCTACTCAAAGGAGTTACCAAAATACCTTCATAATAGGCCAAAACCTATTATTGAAACTGCCATCAACAAGATGACACATGCAGAAGACATACCACCTTCCCATATCAAAACCACAGAGAGTGATGGTGTTTTCAAGGTGAAAAGCCAGGATGACTCTCAAAGATGGTACTTAGTACAATTTGAGAATGAAGACCAACAGCCTTCTTGCGAGTGCCAATTCTGGGTGCGTAACCACCTCCCATGCAAGCACTTCTTTGCTATATTTAGGCATTATCCTGAATGGGGATGGGAGAAACTGCCACAGCATTACACAAATTCCCCCATGCTTACCTTGGACGAAGCCATTATAGGAAAACCAGCATGTAGCCACATGCCAACTCCATCCACTCAAGTTGTTGATGACACCTTTGACTCCTTCGTACCTAGTCAAAACATCGAGAATGAAATGGAACCTTGCACAGCACCTGCATGTAGGTTGTCATTTGCACACCTCCCACAGAAGAAGTGTTCCCCCAAAGCCTTGGGTAGTATTTGCCGAGAGGTTCTTCGTGAAATAAGGCAATTAACATTCCTCATGTTTAACAGAGATGACCTAGAGAATTTAAAGGCAGAGTTTCAAGAAATTCATCAGAGATTCCAGAAGGTTACACCCTACATACATACATACACATACATACATACTTTATTTGGTATAGTAGGTTAGACTAAAGGCAGCCAGAGGCTGATGTGGACCTACTGACAAACTACGATACGAATTATTTAATAATTAGGTAAAAGCTATCTAAATAGTTCTCAAGTCTACAAGTAGAAGGCGGAGAACCACAGCCTAAAAAGAGAAAGCTGCAAAACCAAGAATGTCCACCCAAAAAAATGCGGCAAATACCCAAACAACAACTACGCAAAAAACACAAATACAGTGGACGCCATGGTGCTAAGGCACAAACAATGAGGAAAACCTTTCAGGTACATGTTGATGTCCCGACAACAAATCCCCATCAACAGCCCTTCAGTAAACAGCCGACCCATCAACAGCCAGCAGGCAAACAACCTACCCACCAACAGCCTGTAGGTAAACAGCCTACTTATCAAAAGCCTACAAGTAAACAACCCACCTGTCAACAGCACGCAAGTAAACAGCCTACCCACCAAGAGCCTGCAAGTAAACATCCCACCCATCAACAGCACGCAAATAAACAGCCTACCCATCAAGAGCCTACAAGTAAACAACCCACCCATTTGTTTGACTTTCTCTATTTTTTTATTTATTTTTCATCAGCTGTTTTTCTTTACAGTTTTGCATTATCTTGGTGAATCCCTATTATCCTTATTTCTTTTCAGAATTCGGAGATTCGGCAATTGGTATGATATTTTAAGGGAACATATATGTATACCAAAGTAGTTATTATAAACATGTAATGTAATATTGAGTAACCATGAAGTTTGATCAAACTATGGGTATATACTTACGCCGAGCATCCAGTGGCCTGGCTGACCAAACTGACCAGGGAAGAGAAGTTTCTGGTAGTTTGAAATGTGTAGCTAGTGGCAAAGTAAAATAACAGGTGACGGTTAATAACCATTTTCGTCAGATGGGTAATATCTCCCAAAATTAAAGAGTTACCAAACATACATTTTTCAGACTTGTAAGGGAAGGACAACAATAGCAAAGCTTGAATTACTAATAACCTTCTTTCTCCAGCTGCCGTTTTTCTGTATTGTTTCGAAGAAAAAACTGTTAGCTGTTATCAATCGTTTACCCTGTGAAAAGGAATAAACGTTACTTCAGTATCTATCGTTTCCCTTACATGAGCCTTCCTTTTTTGTCGTTAACAATTTGGTGATGTACAATTTGTTAGTGAAGTTCAAACACCTTTTTTCTTAGTCATAAGCTTATTTTCACAAGAAACATTTCAGCCTTTAAAAAAGGATTCCGTTTTCAGGTACTTAAAGGGGCTAGGTCTCGCAATTTTAAGCAATTTCAGCACTGATCAAATGGTCATAGAACTCCAGCAAAACACAGGAAAGCTAAGAAGGGACATGAATGGACCAAGCTGGAGAGGGATGATGGATTGCGTTTGGGTAAATTTGAAAAACGACGGCCCACCTTTTTCAAATTTGTATCAGTTTATATCAAAATGCCATTTACACAGCTGGGTAAAATCATTCTCAGTTTTTATGTGGCGGTGGCTTTGCAAATACAAGACTCTTGCTCTGCCAATTTGACGTTTAGAGCTAAAAATTAACAAAATTAGACAAAAATACCCAATAGCACCTTAAAGCTGTGAAATGTGCAACCAAACTTGATAGGTAATAAAAAAACAAAATGCCCTTTTTCAAGCGATTGAAATTATGACAGATTAATCGATTGGTGATTTTAGTGTTGTGCCACTGTAGCCTACCATTAGTATTACTTAGTTATAAAGCACATGTAGCGTGTTTAGAATAGCGTAAATTATCTATGCAAAGCAGCCTTACAGTTTTGTTTTCTCTTTTTTCTAACTTTAACATGTAGGCATTCATCACCTATTGGAGAAAATAAGTTGGGTTACTCAACTAGACCAATTCAAGAGAAAATAGCTCACACAAAGGATCGACACCCCCAACACGCCCTTTACCTCGTCATTCAACCATCCTGGTTTCCAGGGAGTTTTACCCATGAGGGTTAGCATATGCGATGAATGGATGTCTGACATGTCCTTCTGGATTGTTTTAAAGTCATTCCATGTCAGACATCCAACCGAGCCAAAGGGAGTGGAGACATCCTCCCAAATTTCATCCACCTAAAGGAAGATTTACAGGTATAAACATAATACTGATAAGTTGCTCAAACCACAACTCCTATACGTGACAGTACGCAAAGAAACTATTATTACTCAAGGCAATTACTACAAAGCTCTTTCTTTAGACTAAATCTTCGATTTTTCCAGTCTTCAACAGGTAGCAGAAGTATTTCAGGTCGTTGGTCACATACCGTCAAATTTTTTTTAGTGGCGAGCAGGTTGTCCCAACAAGGCCCGAAAAGCTTTCCTATCGTCTTTATGTTGGGAAAGGTAAAATATTTCCCCTTCTTTTCTGGAGTTAATGCCTCGCAGAAAATCTGCTCCTTTGCTACACCCTCGACAACTGGAACCTCTGGCCAGCAGTATATATTTTTGGACACCTCGGTCATAAAGCTAACAAGCAGAAGATCTGCTCTTGCACTTTGCACCACACCAATGAAAAAATTATCCAACACGTTGTTGAAAGCAACTGCCACAAATTGGTCCTGGAAGATACAAAAAAAAGTTGCTAACCAGGAAAAAAAAAGACATAATGAAGCAGACATCAGAAACAGATAACAATTGCAATAGGCGCGTTTGGTGGGCAAAAACGGCTAAATACACCAGGTCATTAACGTCTGTAATTCCGCAATCAGTGTTACCGGGTTCCTATGCTGTGCTGCGTTTCTGTAGAAGATGGAAATATTCAATGAAAACGACACATTTTTTGGCATCTGCTGCAACACTGACTAAGGCCAACGGCCGAGCAAAAAAGTAGCAAGTGAAAGAGCGGCCTACTTACGTCAGACATCTCAACCTCGAAACTACTTGACTGCTCTTCTACTGTACCGTGGTACTGATGACAACAGCAACAAGATAATGATTTTAGTAATAAGCATATCAAACGACATGAAAATGGACTTACGCCTACATCTTAAAGTTCTATCCTAGCTTGGAGGTTTTATTTTAACACCTTAGCAAAATGCCCTCATACGCATCTATCTGTGAACAATTTGCACGGAGTGCCTTCTTTGTGCGCTTTGGGGGTGATCTTTCCATAATTACCGAATCATTTTCCTCCTGTGAGAGTCAAACACTAAAATTAATCACGTCAACAAAAAAAGAAAAATAACTTTTTTGTAGCAGCATACATTGCATTTGTGATAGCTCTACTTGCTAGGGGGAGGGAGAGGGGGTGGTTAAACAAAGTTGAGAGATCTTACTTACCGTTTCCTCCTTTCCCTTCATTGCCCAACTTTGCCTCATTCTGACCAGATCCAGCCTAAGTGGACCTATCAGCTGGAAATAGCAAGCCATGATAAAGTTGATATTTATAGCCTGTTGACCCAATATAGTTCCCATACCAACAGTTACATAGTGGGATAAGAATCGATAGTTATTGCCCCTGCAGCCAAGGGTTTACTTACCTCTGAACAAGTTTCTGCATCTGAGCACTCAACCTCCTCGTTGTTGTCAGAGCCTGTAGAATCACCTATGCATTGCTAGAGAAACATATTTTTTCATCACGTTTTTCAAAAGTATCTAAAGGGACACAGTTGTCGTGTCACTAGACTTTTTCTTCGGGCTTTCGAAAGAAAGATTTTTTAAAAACACACCGCAGTTTATCAGATAGTGACTGTAAAGTACTGGTCTACTTTCCTCTGGTAAAGACCAAACACTTTCTCTTCTACTTGCTTTCAGGTTTTAAGGCTAACCGTGGTAACCGCAGTATTGCAGTCAATATTGATAATGCGGCGTTCTAGACTACTTCGATTTCACAGAATAGTGTTCCACTAGCTCACTACCGATTACATAAGTACAATGCTAGTAATCGATAATGTTAATTACCGTCGATTGAAAGTTTTTGTCGATTGGTTTAGCAAAAGCCCTTTTGCAGAGGCCTACTTACGTCTGGCATCTCATTATCACTGAGTCTCTCTAGATCTCCTGTACCGTGCTCCTAAGGAAACAAATCAAAGTGGGTTTAAAAGACCTACATTCATTCTGCTCGTATTTAAATGGTAACGGAAGGCTACATTGTACATACGTCTCGGTCAATTCCAATTTCATCATCGCTGAACTCTTCCTGCGCGTCAGGGCTCTGAGAAGCAAGCATTTCAATCAATGGTGTACCTTTCATGTAGTTACTCTGTTACCCTTTTTTGTGTATTTGTTTACTTCTTGTTATTTATATTTATCTTTCCCCATGGCATTCTTACTTGAGAGATTTCGATTCCAAAGTCATCTAGAATGCCGGGTTCCTAAAAAGCAAGTCAGAAAAACACCATCTGTTATGTAAGCAATCATTGCACTCTTAAGTTTCGTCTTTGCGACGTTGAGTGATATCCGGTGCTCACACAAACGTGGTCTCAGCACCATAGTACTCTTGCGTGCTGCCACCTCTAGAATAATCCTCCTATATTAAGACATAACCGGTGGTTAAAATACAACATTAATGAGGGAAAGGGAGAAAAACACGCAGCGTAACTCATCTCTGTCCCTTAAATATGTGCTGAGGAGTGCAAAAATGGAACTTCTATTCGGTATTAAACCTGGTTGTCTATAAATTTACCTCTTGCATTCCATCATCAGCCTCCTTAGGCTCTCTTTTTATTGCAGGACCCTAACAGATAAAAGAATCTGAGTTAAACCAAGTATCTTTATTTCTTGCAATCCTTGGCAGATATTACTAAATAGTAATGTTTACCAAAGGAAAATTCACTTACGTGCTCACTCACGTCTAGCATTCTTTCTTCCACGTGCACCTCTTCTCTGCGCTCCTCTTTTGCACCAGGATACTAAGAAAAAAATATGAAAATGTGGATAATAAATGGGTTACTATGACAAGACGATCAACTTGCTAACGGTTAAAGAGAAGTGTTGCACTTACGTCTTTTAGAGTCTTAACGTCACTAGTAGTCTCTTCCTTAACAGGGTCCTGAAAACCGAAGGAAAGCCATTCTTTACTAAGACCGTGGCTTATCTTCAGATGTTGCAAACCTGGCTGCCATTCTCATGTGATAATTCAGCAAGGTCGCGAGGACTTACAGCATTAGACGTAATCTGGAGGCAAGTCTTGTGTTAAGTCGAGAAGATAGCAAAGGATTCCACTAAGTAAGGACCAGCAGGAATATATCAAATACTAGAAGTTTAAAATCGTGTAAACATTTGGGCCATAGCCTAGGTAAACTGTCACTTGTGTTGATACTTACGGTGACTTTAATAAAGTTATCCTTCATGAGAATCGCTTTTTCCACCAACAAACTCTTCCAATGATCACGCTCACTTCTTAGAACGTATATTTTGTCCTTCAGTTTCTCCAGGTTCTAGAGGGATTGGTGAGAAAAATTAGTTCATTAAAATCTTCCACGTCATTTTTTCCCTTGTTCATTGAAATTGCGATACCAATCGCATGATAGTTAGCCTGTAGGGACGATAGCTCTTTCTTCAGGACTCTATTCTTGCGATTTAGATCTTCACATTCGGCAAGGCTCTAGTCAAAACAATTTCAGCATTAGAACTGTGGACGAAGCCAACGTCCAGAAAAAGTTAGGTTTCTAGAACATTAAAATGTCCATGAAACTTACCACATCAAGTTGGTTCCTGAGCTCAGTGACTCGGGCTTGAAGACAGCTGTTGCCTTTTTGAAGCTGTTGTAGATACCATGGAAGAATTAATATTACTGCGTGAGAACCGTCATGCATGTGACTACTGCGTTTGAAAAAACAGTTCATTTCCACACGCTGTCGATGGTCAGCAACTGTGCACGTTTTTTTTTTTTTACGCATAAGCCAGTTTTTTATTATGAACAATATTACAATACATACAATATTGCCTAATTAATTACACGAACGCTTACGTTACCGTACTTTATACAGTTAATTACTAACACTAATTACATAAGAATTTACAAATACTTTACAGTTTTAAGGAGCTTACACTATATAGCCACTTACAGTACTTACAGAACGATACTACAGTACTTACGAAGAAATGCACTACAAATATAAGCCTACCTCACTAATATGTAATTTACTTGTATTATTTAAATATAATTTTATGTTTTAATATATAAATAAAATTGACAACTACAACAAAGATTTCGGCTGGCTTAAAGAAAAGTGCTACAATAAGTGTAAGTAAAAAGAAAAAAATGAAGTGAAGTGAAATTTATAGTAGTTTTCCCCAGATGGTCAAGAATTTATGCAGCTTTCTTTGCGCGGTATAACTTTGCTTTAAAATATCAAGTTTGTCTTGGAGGCGAAGAAGAAAGCCTTCAAAACATAAGATGCCGTCACGTGAACTTGTCGCGAAGATGTGGAATTTTGCAATAAGAAGAGTGACATTAAGTGCCTGTTTGTTTTTGATATTATTATGCCAACCGTATAGGATATTAGATTCGGTCAAAAGAGCACTTGATTAAATTTCTGGTACCACCAGCTGGTGAATCTATCCCAAAAAGCTTTAGATACGGTACAGTGGTACAGTAGGTGGTTTAATGTTTGCTTTTCAATGGCGCATAAGGAACAAATGTCACTTTCAGTAATACCGGCTCGAAAAAGGCTGGATTTGGTAGGTAAAATGTGGTGTATTATTTTAAACTGAAAGGCAATTAATTTTGAATCTTTAGTTGTTAGGAAAGGCAACGAGTACACCTTATGGATGCTTTCCTTGGAGAAACCGTAATTTAGAATTCTATTCTCTGATGACGGCGGACTTACGTTGTTACTTAGAAGTGTAGCGTAGGCTATACGGGTTGACGGAAGGTCTTCAAGAGGGGCATTTTGGTACAAGTTGTTTTGACTTAACATAGTCTTCCATTCTGTAGGAATGGCAGCGATGAGGCCATAGTACAGTGTAAAAGGAATATTAATGTTTACTTTAAGAATGAGCTCGTCCAGTGAGAAAAAGGTGTTGTCTTCTTTTAAGAATTGTTTAATGCGTGTAACCTGAGCCTCAAAAAAGGGTTTGAAAAAAACTGGCTGGTCTCCGATTAGGATCCGACTATTATTCCAAATGATTTTGTTGTGCACGTTAACGAACATTAAAGGTGCTTCTAAGACATCTATTAAGATACGATTGTGTTGTTAAGTGATTGAGGGTTGGGTGTTGTCGTAGTTGAAATGTCTAGGCCTGTACCTAACTCAAGTTAAAAAAGCAACACATTACCTCTTCAATAAGTTTTACTTCCTTCTTATTTTTTTGCGTAGCCTGCAACGAGTTGTGAAAACAATGATCATCATATTTGAAATATAAAAAAAAGTTAACATTATTATAACTCTACTGAGAACTTTACCAATTGTTTTCGTATATCTGTGGCTGTTAACTTTCCTGCTGCCATGTCGCACAGATATTTAAATTGTACATCCTCAGTAAGGTTGAAGAGAATGTCTTTCACAGTTCCTTGAGTGCATCTTGTTGCATTTCCTCTTCTCAAGGACTTGTTTCTCATCGTGGCATCAACTTCCATCAACTTTTCGAAACACCTCCGGGATAGGCGTGCCGCCTTGTAGTAAAACTTTAGTTGCTACAAATAGGAAAGGAATAAAAGGAAAAGAAATCAGAAAAACAGATAATGACAAAAAAAAAACAGATTCACTTGGCCGTATTGTAATTTAGATTACTGGCAATTAGGTACTTTTTTGTTCCTTTTACGGTCTTTAAACATAAATGGGAGACCGTTGACACCGGACATGCCAAATGTATAACAACGTAACTTGTAGTCTGGTTGTCGATCATGATCTAATCTACGCATCGAGCTGAATGAAAGCATTTGCACCAATGGCCAAATTTTGTAAGCCCAAGAATCTTGTTTTCTTTACAGAACTGCTTTTGAGGAACAAAAACGACAACACTAGCGCATGCTTTGCATTGTCTTCTATTCCTACTCTAACCTAATGAGCTGAGCGATATTTACTGTGCGTTCAAAGCCAGCAAGCAATGAATTAAGTTAAAATCATGCGACATATGGCAGATCTACTGACCCTCACTTTACCTGCAAGTAAAGGGCGCAAGAACAATGGTCATTCTGCCACATGACACTGCTCTCCGCATGAATGTATTACTTACATTTTGATCCGTGAACCAGGACTCCTTTTTAAGCGCTTCCTTCCACACTGCATTGAATTCATCCCCTTGAGGAGGCTCGTCAGTGAAATTACATTTAGCGGACACTGCATAGAGTTTGTCGCGCATAAACTTCACGGTACTAATAAAATCTGGGGGGCTGTATTTGGAGGTCAGCTTTTGGAAGATTGTCAGAGGAGCAGGGTTCACCTCACTTTTAGCAGCTGATTCTTCTGTAGCAGGCTGTGGTAGAGCGGGAGCTAATGCCCTGGTCTTTGGCTCGATTCTTACAAAACCTGGAATATTTATGCTGCTCCCCAATCTGGGCTGAAAATCACCAGATCTTTCACTGCCACTTTGAAAAAGCCGATGACTACTGATCCCTACTGGTTTTTCCGAGTTGGTTGGGGTTTCAGGAAATTTGCTGGCCATGTTCAGAAGAACTAGTCAGAACACTATTATAGGTCGCTGAGACTGCTGCGGTGAAAGTGAATCCGTGACCTTTAAATTTGGCTGTGTTACGCAATTGCCACTATTTTAAAGCTGGCTCTGTTTACCGCAAGTAAGATTACCTCTTAACCCTAAAGTTTGCCATCGCGTGACCAATTCGCGTGACGAAGATCTATTTTTAAATTTGGGGGATTTTTGACTTACCCACGCATTATCCCGCTGAATGAGTAATTCCAACTTAATGAAGGCCCAAAATGTCCCAAGTTGAGTGTGCAATCTTGCCTAACCAGGTGAAATTATAGCGTTGGCACTCATTCTTTCTCAACTCGCATGATGTAGAAATGGAAAGAGCACGAATGCATCCAATTGTCTCCGATTCAGCAGGTTCCCAGGAGTAAATTGTACTCAAACTAGTAAAGTTTACTCGGATATAGTAAAGTTTACCGTAACGTGATCGAAATTTAACCCTTTTATGGTCATACTTATGCCAAATACCCGCGCTCTGTCATGTTACCGCATAATTCAAACACACTACACTTACACACATTTCGTCAACCTCTGGGTGGGTTTTACTTGTGCTTGGTGTAAATCAATCCTGTTTCTAGTGATACAGGAATGGATAGCAAACGCAAGGATCTGTTTTGCAGAGGAAAGTCTGCTTGTCGAATGCGGGTGAGTTGTAATGATGTCCGAGGCAGAGATCAAATTCAATGGGCAGATTTCTGCTTACTTATTTTGCTAGCAGAATCCAAAGGGGTACTTCGACGAAAATTCCTTCGGAGAGGACACAGACGAAGATAGAAGAGTAAGTACTCAGTACAGGTACACTACACGTTGAAATTAAACAAATTGACAGACATTCTAGCGTGAGCGGACGGTTTATAAGTAACGCATCAGTTTATAATCACAATATGAGTATAATCTCCAGGTACTATGCATATTGTTTTCAGAATTGTTCCCGGCACAAATTCTGCAATTTCAAAAGTGCTAAATAAATACTGATTACTATGATAACTGTACCAGGTGCTATCAGACATCCCTTCTCGATGGGACTCACAAAGTTCAAGTGATGAAGAAACTGTGGTAAGTTCAGTTCAATGTCATGATGGAAGGCGCGATTGTAACGTCTTGTTTAGAGGGAGATCATTTCATATCCCTTATAGGAGGAAGAATTGTCCATACTAGCTTTTCAAGCGGAAAAGAAATCGATATTGAAAAGGAAGGTAAAATTGGAGGAACACTCAAGTAAGGAGGATGATGAAGACACTGACATGGTAAGTTCGGACGGCACTCAAAACGTCTTCGCTGTCTCTAATTTCTCTTATGGAAATTCTTTGATTACGAGCACGAAAGTAATAGTTATAAACTGAAATTTTAGGATGAGATGAGAAAACAAAGAAAAATCGGCAGTAACAAGGCCATGAAAATGGATACCATAAATAAAATAATGGAGGATGAGTGCAGCTGTAAAAGTAGGAAGTGTATTCAACAGTTTACTCCCGTTGAAATCAGAGAAAAGAGAAGTCATTTTTGGTGCTTGTCGGAGACGCGGAGGAGAGAATTTCTGTTGAACGCTTTTGCACTAGACACTTGGCAAGAAGACGAGAAAAGACAGCATCAATTCAGCATAAATGGAAAACCGGTTTGTCATGTTGGGTGGTACAAGGTGATGGGGATTCCCCGTTCTTGGTAAGTAAGAGCGACCGACACTTTTCGGCTGTAAATACATATTACAGTTAATATGGCAAACAAAGTCTCTTGCAGCTCGTTACAAATGCTATGGGATGTTATAGTGTTTCAGTATTTCCTTCTGCTGTCCTATCCGCGGCTCTTCTTCCTCTTTGCATAGCACAGTTAACCGATTGCCATATTTCAAGTGGCTATGAAATAAAGTAAAGATTTTTGTGTTAAAGGTAGCGCCAGACAGGCTAAAGAAAATAATAATTTGCAGAGTGGTCATACCATTCTACAAAATATGGTCGGGCCATGAGTTATATATTAATTTTCATAAATTTAGGGAAAACGCGGCTTTTACCCATTTTATTTGTTTTGGCAGGTTCTATGAACTAATTAAAGAACATGAACAGGGCCGAAAATCGGGGGGAAGTGGCAGAGAGGGAAATACCTACGCATCGGAAGGTATGCACAAAGCAATTATGTGGTTGAAAAGTGAGTGGAAATAAGTTAAAACCTTGTACCTCTTTCAATCTCACGCTCTGTCAAAAACCTCCCATCTAACTCGGAAAAATCTTTGAAATGACAGATCATATAGAACGTAATGGCGACCTCATGCCACACCAGGACAGAATCTGCCTTCCGTCATGTCAGTCCAAGACAGAGGTATTCCGCTTGTACAAGGAGGACATCGAAACATCGAAGGACAAAGCCGGAGCAGTATCCCGGTCTTCTTTCACCAAAATGTGGAGGAAATACTACAGAAACGTCATTATCCCAAAGGTAGTTAAGCAGTCCATATTCAGCACAGTCTGTTAAGCGTGGAATACCTCTTGTAGCAAAGAAACATGTCTTTATTTGACTCGTTGAAAATCTTTTCAGGAAAATAAGTTTACTAAATGCGGCGTGTGCACCCTTTTAAAACACGGCTTCTCCACTACCACAGACGACAAAAAGAGGCACATTTTGGCTACGAAAAGAAGACTCCACTTGGCCCAGCAAAGGTTGAGTACTTAATGTTATGGATTATTGAACAAAAAGGTTGACACCATTCAGGGCAAAAATGTTTAATTACATGAACATCATTATCATTCATTTTATCTGACATGGATTTATTGTTTTATTATGTCTAGCACCGAGCGAGACCATTACTACAACAACCGCCTAAGAGCAGAGAAAGATCCCCACAGATTTCTGTCTGTTATTATAGATGGAATGGATCAGGCAAAGACTAACATCCCTCATGTTACCAGCATGTCAAAGGCAAGTTCAAACGTCTCATGAAAAAATTATACCAGTCTCTGACAATTGAGGATGAAATCTAATTAAGAATGAAATATGTTTGTGTTTATATTTAAGACGGAGCCGTCCCACTTCTTGAAAACGCATATCACAGGAGCAATTTGGCATGGACAGAAAGAGGGTGATGTGCTTGGTGGACCTTTTGCAATGGAAACACAACTCCAATCTCACACTCAATGTGCTACTTAACCTATTTACCAACTTAACTAAGGTAGCTTTCTGTTATATTAAGATTCTCTTTCCTAGTTAAAATTTACATGTATATTGCCGAATGCTTCCCAACTATTATCTGCTCTCCCTTAAATTAAATCAAGCGGGCAATATGCATGATAACGACGCCCATCCCTCATAATTTTGCCGGTATAGTTACACCAAAAAACTATAGAGATGCCCTTTCAATAATGATGGCGGATTCTTGTGTGTTTGTATGTTTTGAGGATGGCAATTCTCTACCGGAGAATTTTTTGCTCCAAATGGACAACTGTTACCGGGAGAACAAGAACAAGTATATCATGGCCTTTATGACCTATCTGATCGAGGAGAACATATTTAAGGAGGTAATAACGTTTATATTAAAGCTTGATGGCCATCTGGTTAGAGTAGCTAGCTGAAAATTTAATTGTGCAGAAAGGAAGTTCTTTTGACACTTGGTTTTGTTTGCTTGTTTGTTTACTTTTTTTATAGATCTGCATGACGTTTTTAATGGTAGGACACATGCACGAGGATATTGATCAGGTACCTTCTAACTTATATTGAGCCAATGAAAAAAATGCTAAACATTTCAGCTCACATTGGACTAGTGACTGCTTCTTTTTTAATTTACTTTGCCATATATAATGAGTATACATCTTATAAACATTCCAGATGACTGAAGCTCGCTAATCGGTTGCGTTTTCTCACTCTTCTACGTTGTCTGCAGGTTTTTAGTAGAATAGCAGTGAAATTAAGAAAGAGGAACGTGATGACGTTGCCAGAGCTTCATACCTTGGTGGAAGAATCCTACACCCCCACCCCGGAGTGCCAAGATCTTCAGTGCCTATTTGATATCTCTGGATGGAGGGCAGAACACATCATTCCCATCAAAAACCATGTTTATCCACACACTTTCAAATTTTTCCTTGGAGAGGACAAGAAGGCAAAAATGCTGTATAAAAACTGGGCCAACGACGAGACATGGCAGCCTGCGGACGGACCTCTTACAATTCTCAAAAGTGCACCCGAAGGAGTGCCAAATCTGATTAGACCAACTCTAGGAGGAAGAGACGCGATGCCAATGAAAGAGCTCAAAGCTAAAGTGCAAGCAGGCTCCCACAGAATGACCGAACATCAGCTTCATTGGTGGGAGGATTTTATAACGCATGAGCAAATGCTGAGGTCTAGATGGGATGAGATGCCTGAAGAATGCCTAAAAGAGCTTGCAAAGGAGAACTGGTGTATTCCAAAAATGAAAACACACCAACGGGAGGCGCCGCCAGCTTGTCCAGATGATTCCGCTGCCCGACAAGACAAAGAACTGGAAAGACTGCTGCATAAAGAAAACTCTTTTCCACCTGTAAGTGTCATAAAAATTTCATTACATTTCCTGAAATAGCCCTCCTCACCAGACCGTTCTCGGCTAGTCCCGCTCGCCCTTGACTACGCACATTTGGCGCTCGCCCTAACCCAACGGGGAGCTTGTTTGCAGGCTATTCCTGTAATACATGCATTCTGTGATACACTGCGCGTCGAGGTTAATAACCTGAAAATTAAGCAACATAACATGAAAGCATTCTCTCCAAGTTTTCAAGGTACTAAACGATTCAACAATGCAAACGCTGTTCGCAGGGGAAAAGGAACACCCAGACTATTTCCATGCAAAATTATTAATGCCACAACTTCAAGAGCGGGCGTTTTGATTTATTTTAAACAGTGCTACGCAATGTAAGTCACTTAAATGGCCATTTAATATATAGCTGATAGTAAATAAAATTTTTATCCACAGATACAAGTGGGACGTAAAAGAAAAGCCCTGACGAAAACAACAAAAAAATTCAAAACAAATGGCAAGAAACAAGTTCCTTAGAGATGTAGCAATTCAGTTTAACATGAACCTCATAAGTTTTCCCAGTACGCAAAGAGCCAATGTAACTAATGACTTTGTCGACCGGCAAGGCACCCACGTCTCGTGAGACCGAAAGAAGGAAATTTCCTGAAACAAGCACACCAAGGAGAAAAGAAATTAACGTTTTCTCAGTGTTATTAAGAGCAGTCGTCCCAAAATTTCGCCTGGAGGTGTGCAAAATGAAAAAATCGAAAATCCCCAAACTTTGCTAGAATATAGGTCTAGATGAACTATTTCTAGAAAAAATACTTTAAGTTCGATTGGATTTTTATTTTACGTGAACGGCGACAAAATCGGTTTGACGGCTCCCACATCAGTTTCACGAGCTCCACACAACATATTATTTGAGCTTCGTTTAAAAACAAAGAAAACGGTAAATCTGGCCATTGAATGAACAGTCTGAAATGTTGTTTGTCCGATTCCATCGGAAACTGAATTTTTGGGCGATTTTTGCTTTTCTTCAATATTTTACTCATTTTGGCAGACAAAAAAGAGGTAGAATTCAGAGGGTAAAATATCACCTTGGTACATGGCATGGAGTTACATCAAGTTAATCCAGCGAAAGAACAGAGTTTCTTCTTCAAATAACTGCAATATAATTTTTGGGCTACTTAAAATGCGAAATTTTAGGGCGCCAGACAAAAGGTGCATAGAGGTCAAAACACGCCATTCCTGGTCACGCAATTTGAGGTAACAAATCAACAATGCGCTTGTGGAAAAGACAATAAGGCAGTTTTTTGGCAAAAAATCATTACTATTCCGAAGAAAAAACTTCTTTCTATCAATAGTTATCCTGTCTACTACTCAGGTTGCCTGAAATTTAAACTTTTAGCGATTATTTTTCGAAGCAAAATACAAAATCCTCATGTTTTTAACGGCCGAGGACGGATACAATTTGTAAATTGTAACAAATCGTAAAATTAGTTTGTTTGCGTTTTTATACTTATACTATTGTAGTTAATCTCTGCATACCATTTACCAGCGCCAAGTATGGACTGCATGACTCGTTGTTTGTATTTTGACGAGCCCTCTGCCTCTCGCGAAATGTTCAAACACTAAAGTTTGCGTGACAGGCGGCAAGGCCACAATTGCGGGGGTATGTAACACAAATACTCCGTCCTTTGTTATTCATTGTTTTGAAACCTCAAGTTATCCTTTAATTTTTTTTTCTTTACTCACCTTCTCCATTATTTTATTTACTAATCATGACTAATCTTTTGACACATGTTTTCACGTTTCATCAGAAAAGCTTTCAAAGCTTATCTGATTAGATAAGCTTTCAAAGCTTATCTGATCAGTTGTCTGTAACTTCTTGACATCTTGATTAGTGCAGAACATTTAATTTGCTTACTTGTAATGTTATTGTGTTATTATTTGTACATGTAAGGTTATCCTGCTTTTAAAGCTGTAAGCTGCCAACATTTTAATAGATGGGAAGAAAATTTACACGTGGATTTGATCTTGTGCATCTGGGAATCATCAGGTACTTAGCACGCAATGACTGATACGAACAATTTAATTTTGCTTTCGATATCGACAAATAAACTTCTAAACCGCCCATAAACACATAATCACATTACTCCAGGGTCGATAAGCTGTCAGTGTGCCGCGTTTGTACAGTTGCACGATACACGTTATATGAAATGGCGACCTGTGGCTACTCTGAACTCGTTGGAGGGCCGTGTGGATGCAATAGTTCCAACCCGGCAAATGCTGTGTGTGAAACGATAGAAAGATGCGGAAGAAACATCAAGAGTCATTTGAAATTTTTTGACTGCTTTGATTCAACTTTGCAAACAGAGGGAGATCTTCTTCTCGCAAGGGCAGGTAACATGTCAATATTTCTCATAAATTGTGTAGAAGTTATGCAAGGTATAAACAATGCCGAGGAATAAGTCGAGATGGTTACTGAAGTAAGGCAATGCCTTGTAGTTTTGCTTCGGTTTTTCCCCGGTTTATGCACACACTACTGATACTAGCTGGCAAAAGAAGAGGTTGCAAGATAAGGATTATAGTTTAATTGCTTGCAAATAAATTCACCTTTACACAAGATGTACACGATCCACGTTACCAGGCTCCTTTCCCAGGCCCCTCTCGTACAGGGTTGTTAAGTGACCTTTCTGTTACTCCTCCCTGCTTGGACACGGGAACAGACTGAGATATTCTAATCTCCAACTCCATCAGGGAAAGCAAAAGCCAAAATGTACTAATCCCCGCTTCCCTGGGAATGCAGAGAGAAGGACAGAGATTCAAACTCCCACAAAGCCCCACCCTCTGCGCAGATAAAAGGTGTGTAAGTGGTTGAAACTTTAAAACGAAATAATTTCCAGACATTTGGGTAAACATCAGTAATGATCAATTGAGTCGCGAATGACACGTTGAATGATAAACGCAAGTAAATTTTCTTGAAATTTTCAGGGATTTTCGAGATAAAAGAACATCATTTGAAAATGTCAATTTGTCCACGGCACCGAGATGCATATGGAATTAGATGGCATTGTCAAAAAAAGTTATGTTCAGTCCCGCCAGACTGGAGTGTCCATAAGAAGAAAGAATTAAAAGGAGACCGAGGAATCACACTCCCACAATCTCAGCTACTTTTTAGACTCACTTCTGTGCTTGTTCCAGTTGCTTCGCGTAAGTTGATTATTTTTTCAGTGCATTGACCTGAATTCTTGTTTTAGACCTTGCATATATTTGTCTATTTATTGCCTTAATTTTGTTGTTTCCAGCAATTTGTAAGCACTGCCGGCTGTTTCTAACTAAAGAGTCAAAATCCACTCA